>PYFS01003125.1:0-80158 GCA_003671545.1 Ophiognomonia clavigignenti-juglandacearum | reverse complement strand
CCCACATGAAAGAGATATAGGGAGGGGAGTTTCCTTTTATTAAAAACATACAGGCACAGGAAAAAAAAAATAAAAAGGGGAGGGAAGGAAAAAAGCCGAAGTGAAAACCAGAAAAGCTACTAAGTCTGCTTGTGAAGGCTCAGACAAGTACCAGAGCTTCAAAGGTTGATCTGCATGTGCCAGTCCGGGACCAGCACGTAATCAAGTGTGAACAGCGCCTTCGACCTCTAGTCAAGCTCGACATAGCTTGTCCAGAGGTTGTTGTGGTTTTGGGGGGCGGGGGGCGCTAAGAGGTTCTTCACCTGCATCCAGGTCATCGTCTTCTTTGTCGACTTTAGACAGCTGACCTCAACAGTCTCATCGCACTTCTCCTTCATGTATTGGCTCTGTTCATGTCAGAGTAGATTGAGGGATGTTGTGCTGAGGAGTGGACGAGATGAAAAGGGGTCCCTGTCTTTGAGATAGATT
Organism: Ophiognomonia clavigignenti-juglandacearum; assembly: GCA_003671545.1. Taxonomy (NCBI): domain Eukaryota; kingdom Fungi; phylum Ascomycota; class Sordariomycetes; order Diaporthales; family Gnomoniaceae; genus Ophiognomonia; species Ophiognomonia clavigignenti-juglandacearum. Next base: position 79,690 of record PYFS01003125.1, on the reverse strand, counting down.
GGAGGAAGAATCGAAAGGAGTTGCAAAGTGCCCCATCGGCATATCCCACCATTATCTGAATGGGTGAGCTAGAAGGCCACAGCATCATGCTCTTCCCTGGTGGCAGCACAGACATCGCTCTTGCGCTTGAGGGTGATGGTGTTGTTCCCTTTTGTGGATGGGGTGAAGACCGTAGAGGAGACCCAAGGTGTCTTCCAGATGTGGGAGATAGCGAAGGTGGCTTGATTTCCAGGGGCTGTAGGACAACCTGCCTCTTGAACCATGAGCCCAACAGGCTGGCAGCCAAGGGAAAAAAAAAAAAAGCCCTCGCAGATGCGTCCCATTAGAGGCTTCTGGTGGCTGTGAAACCTAACGCTGAGCTTCAGCTGTTCTGTAGCTTGATGAAAAGCGGCACGCTTGACTTGATGCAAGTGCTCGGAGTGATTCGAGTGAAAGTGTAGGACATCGTTGAATCGGATGCCTCTTCTTCGTTATCAGAAGAATAAACGTCCATCCAGGCCCGGTACCTGCAGTATTCGGGACCCAACTTCTTCTTCGAGCGGGCCAAAGAGTTGCGCGAAGGGGCCGAGGGGGGCGGGGGCATTACCTGCGATGTCCTGCTGCGGTTGGATCACATCGACGACCACCTGTCAAAAACCTGATGTTCACGGCCCAGCACAGAAGGCTCGAGCCTAAAAGTCTTCGGTGATGGCTGTCCGCTAGCAGCTGAATCCGGGTGGGTCACATCCACTCCCTCCTATGGCTTAAAGAATGGGACAAAGTTGACTGGAGGCACCGGCCAGGTCGTGCAGCCCGTAGTGTGTGTGTGGCCAAAGAGCTCATGAGCTCCGCTGTCTTGGATGATCACCTCGGAAACTTCTGGCTGAGCGCCGGGTGGGCAGCACAGCTCAAACCCTGCTGATTTCAAGATGCCAAAGCCTGGGGTCCCGTGAATGTGCAGGAAGCACCAGAGGTAGAGCAAGCGAGGTAGGTGAAGTGGTCTATGGGTTGGAAATGGACAAAGAATCGTAGCTAGATTCACAGGACAGGTTAACATGACATTCTTGTAGTCACTCGAACTGGTGCAGGCCAAATGTTGTGGGGCGTGGGAGAGAAAAGTGAGAGATATACCAGGGCATGTTGGCACCAGTAGGTGGCATATCCTGGGACTGGGAAACCAGAAAAAGTACCAGCTTTGTTGGTAATGATGCAACCTCGTTCCTTCTCCGCTTACTTCAACGTGTTGCAGCGATGTGCCAACAAGTCTCCCAATTTTCCTCCTCGCAGTCCCTCATTCGGGTTGGTGAACTAGAGCCATGGCACAAGAGGTCGTGTTGAGACTCACCCACAGCCTTCCTCACGGCAGAGAGGTTTGGCCACAAGCAGTGCAACATGCACAGAGTTCTGAGAAGTCCAGACATTGCATGGAAGATGCAAGACTGGTAAAAGCTGTGAGGGTCGATGACAAGGGGCTTAGGTGCCAGCTGTGGTCTGTCGTCTGATGGGGAAGGAAGTGAGAGTGTTTCCGCCCAAAATATTCCTGGCGGAGGGAATGTTGACTGTGGTCCAGCGGCCAGTGTAGAAAGAGGTAAGCGGATGCCATTTGTGGTCTCCCAATTGAATAGAGGGGGAAAAGAGTGCTAGCTGTGCTGTAGTCTATTGTCTGATTGAGAAAGAGGCCAGACGAGCTGCGATGGAAGGAGACCAGGAGCTTGCGGTTGTGCCAAGATGGTGAAGTGCCGCAATGGAAGGAGATAGAGAACTCAGTGCAACTTACTAGATTTGTAGGAGTAGTACAAAAAAAAGTGGGCTCCTGAGCAGTCTCAAACTAACGGCTGTTGCGAGAATAAAGTATTGCGCTGGTAGGATGGTGTGGAGAGTGGCCATTGGATGTGGGCCGATAGAGCGGGAGGTGGGAAAGCTGTAACCCAAAAGCAACAAAGAGCCATCCTTGTTGCTGAGAAGGTGCGACAGTAACAGCTGAAGAAGTAGTGGCCCTGGGTTGAGATTGGTTAGAAGTAGGGACGAAAGAGGGCATGGTGCTGAAGGGCCAAAGAAAGAAGAAGTGGGTGCAAAGGGTCAAGGAGAATGGCTAGTGGAGGAGATTTTGAATTGATGGAGTCTTGAGCTTCCAGGCAAGATAGTGAACTGGAGCTGCAGCGGAGGTGGCAAGGCAAAGGCAGCAGAGGGATTGACAGCAAGGGTAAAGGGATAGTGAAGTGGGAATAGTTGAAAGGATCAGTCCCAAGAGCCCAAGTGGCGATCAGAGCTTTGCAACTGTGTGTAGGTAGAAGGATGTAGGTGGAGAGGTACACGGAGTCTAGATCCAGAAGCAAACAGGAACTTACTAGGTTTGGTTGTCAAGACAGTGCGACAGCAAAGGAGCGGCTAGTTGTAGAAAATGTTGGCTGAGAATAAGTAGCGACGGAAGAGAAATGGCCTGGAAGATACAAGAGACGGGAGACGCCTTGGCCCAAAGGATGGAAGACTCAAGAGCAGCCCCGATCTACAAGGTACGAGAACCAGGTCGAAGAATCTTGATCTGAGAGGTCGAGGAGGACTGAGGTTGAGCTGTCTTCAATAAAGAGGTCTCTACTAAGTAGCCAGAAATTTCAAGGATCAGGAGGTTTCTTAGTCTGAGAGGTAGGCAAGAAAACAAGGACCAATAGAAACTTGAGAAGGAGCGGCTGAGGCTGAGTTCTGGGGATGGAACTGGTGTTACTCCAGTGGACAAGTGTAGACAGTTGGGACAATGAATGTGCGGGATCGGAATGTGGATGGCTGAAAGAGGACTCACCTTGGAGCTAGTGTTGGGGGTGAGTGGAGTCTGCGCTACCCAATTTGGAACATGCGGGGATGTTGAGGAGGGTACGAGAGGGCTCCATGAAGCTCCCACCCCCCTATTCTCCCCCTCTCCTAAGGACAATGAAGAGAGGGGCGGAAAAAGAAAAGCCCACAACTTGAGCAGCAGAACTTGGCTGGAAGATCAAGCGCCTAGAGGAAAGGTCAGAATCATTGAGGAACATGGAGAGCATGTTGGAGTAAGCGAAAGCCTTTGGGTGTATTGGGCGGTGAAGAGTTTGGTGTGGGCATAATATTGTGGACAGAAGATGGTGCACTCACATTTGGCCTTGCAGGACAGGTCTTCGATGGGATTTCGTCCTGGCTTGGGACGGTATGGCAGGCGGACAGGTGTAGGAGCTGCGTCTTGTCAGATGGTGAAGGGCTCGGCTTGAAGATTCTGGGCACAACTCTGGCATAGCTGCAGTATAGGTTGAAACTGGCTGAAACAGGGCTGCTGCATATGTGTTTGCTTCCTTTAGGGATGCTTGTGGGATCCAGCAGGTGGCTTCGTGTAATGGTGGAAGGCCGATAGGTGCACAGGATACAACTTTGCAGACTGAAGAGAGCTGGCTGCCCAGGTGATCTTCAGAGTTGGGTGGGTCCTGGTTGTTTGTCCGGTGAAGTAGCTGGAGGAATGTACTCACAGCAGGCTGAGCCCAGATGAACCCTGTATAACTGGCATCCCCATCATGCTATGCAAGGAAGGGAAGCAAAAACAATGGAACCAAGAACACTGGAGCCCAGGCAAACAGAGGAGATGCACTGACTCCGAGTAGAGAGGCAGAAGACGGAGATGGAGCGGAGTCAGACCATGGGAAGAAGCTGAGATGGAAAGACTTTGGTGTAGAGGCCGAGATAGAGCGAGTTGATTAAACAAAATTCGGGAGGCAGTCACAAGAGAGGAAGTTGAGGTGAAAGAGAAGGCGGAGGAAATTGGTCGGAGGGAGTTGGGTTGAGCAAATTGAAATGAGTCCAAGTTGTAGCAGGAGCGGCAGAGGGTGTGAAGATCTAGCAAATCTTTTTTCCCACCCCTGCAACCTGGCCTGCTGTGAAGGCGTGGTCTTGTTTGTTTAACCAAATTTGCCCCGGCCAACGACATAGAGCAATTTAAGTAGTGAAAGGAATGGATCGGGGTCATCTACATTTACCTAGAGAGGTGAATAGGAACCTGGGCTAGAGTTCTGCATAGAATCTGTCAGTTCCTAATGTATTCGAAGGGGAGCAACCTTGGAAAGTGGTCTGTCTCCTGGCTCCAGGTGTCAGCTGGTAGATGCCATAGCTTTGGTATGGGGAGGACCTCCTTGGACTTGTATTGGCCATTTTTCATACTTGATAATGGCTTTAATATGACAGTGACATCTTGCCTACTGAACTTCAGATCAAGTCACCAGTTATGCATTCAAGAAGAACCAACGAATCTGGATTGCAGCCCAAGTCCCAAGTCCCTATGTGGTACTGACAGAGGGCTCCGGGCTGCTGCAGAGGAGTGGCGGCACCAAGCCCTCAAGAGGGGAAACAACTGCAAAGTCGAGGCAAATGTGTGCATTCATTTTCCACCAGAAGGCTCTGACAGCGTAAGAGAAGTGCAAATCACAATTGTGCGTGTGCATGATCCTGATGAGGGTGTCACCGAGGGCAAGAGTGAAGTCAAAGAGGTGACGTTGGCAGGGTTGGGGTCAAAGACCATGTGGGGCACTGTCATGCTCCCCAATTGGCCAACACGTACAGGGATCTTGCCTGGACAGGGTCGACGCGGTATCCATTCTCTTTCAGCCTCGACTTCTAATTCATGATGGAGCATCACTTCTTCCAGGCTATATATCACCACCAAAAACAACATCCCAGGCCTTCTATGTTGCTTTCTCTTTAGTAAAGATCACAGGGACCCTCTCACCAACCTCAATCATAGCTGCATGCTGCACCATCACCAGCGCGCCAATGTCCGCACTCAGCAAACATGGAGCCCACCAATACAGAGACCCACCATGACATCGACTTCCACCACCCTTACTCTCCATACGATGTCCAGCTCGAATTCATGAGGGCTGCATACGGTGTCCTTGAGAAAGGCAGCGGTCAGATCGGCATCCTCGAAAGCCCAACGGGCACGGGCAAATCGCTCTCCCTCATCTGCGCGTCCTTGACCTGGCTGCGGAACTTCAAGCGGAAGGAATTTGGGGCATCCCTGCAGATCGACCCCAAGCAGACAGAAGGAGAGCCGGACTGGATCATTGAGCAGATGTTGCAGCGGAAGCGCAAAGAGCTGGTGGCAAGGTGGGAAGAGCGCGAGGCTCGACTGGAGAAGATCCGACAGAAGGAGAAGCGGCTGGAGGAACGCGGCAGCAAGAGGCGCCGCACCGACGGGCCTATTTCGAAGTCGAAGCACAAGGATGAGGAGGAAGAAGCCGAGTTTCTGCTTGATGACTGGGTGGAAGGCGGAGATGCTCCAGCTGCTGATGACCAGGATCCTTACGCCGGTTTGAGCAAGGAGACGCGGGCCTTGTTGCAGAAAGTCGACGGAAGAAGTGCAGGAGGGACTACGACTGAAGATGATGTCCCTGACGATGGGATCAAAGTAAGTCACTATTCTTGGTGCAGAACCACTGTCGCTTTCCATCTCTGACTCTTATACCAGATCTACTACACTTCTCGGACACACTCCCAACTCAGCCAGTTCATCGCGGAACTCCGCCGACCAAATTTCCCAGCCTCACTGCCCGAAGAACTTGTCTCTCATCGCGATAAAGACACGCCTTCCGAACAAGAGGCAGTCAAGCACATTCCACTGTCATCGCGGCAAAAGCTGTGCATCAATCCGGCGGTGTCAAAGCTTGGCTCCCTCGCAGCCATCAACGACAGGTGCAGCGAGCTACAAAAACCGAAGTCCAAAGACAAATGTGCTTTTGTGCCAAACACGGAGAATCTTACCCAGACGCATCAATTCCGCGATGAAGCCCTTGCAACGCTTCCAGACATCGAGGATCTTCACCAGCTCGGCAAAAGCCACCAAGTCTGCCCGTACTATGCTTCTCGAACCGCCATCCCGAGCGCCGAGATCGTCACGCTGCCTTACCCCTTACTCCTACAAGAAACCGCGAGAGAGGCACTTGGTATCAAGCTGGAAGAGAACATTGTGATTGTCGACGAGGCGCACAACATCATGGACGCCGTCGCAAGCGTACACGCAGCCGAGATCCGGCTGAGCGACCTGAAGAGAGCAAGAGGGATGCTGGGCGTGTATTTCAAGAGATTCGGCAAGAAATTGAAGGGCGAGAACAGGATCATGGTGGCGCAGGTCGTCAAGGTCATCGATGGGCTGACCGAGTGGCTCATCGCAGCGCTGGGTGCGAAAGCGGAGCAAGGCACTGTCGATCCCAACGTGCTGATGAAGAGCAAGGGCGTCGACCAGCTCAACCTCTATAAGCTCATCAAGTATATCCACGAGTCGAAGCTCGCCTTCAAAGTCGAAAGCTACGCCAGCCACGTCGAAGAAGAAAATGCAGCCGCCGGCCCCTCCCGCTCCTCATCAGCAAGCCCCGTCCTACACTCGCTCTCCTCCTTCATCGCAGCCCTCACCAACCCTTCCGACGAAGGCCGCATTTTCTACGAGAAGCTCCCTTCAACACCATCCTCCGCCCCGGATATCAAACTCTCCTACTTGCTCCTATCGCCCACCCACGCCTTCTCCTCCATTGCCACGTCTGCGCGCGCCGTCATCCTCGCCGGCGGCACCATGTCGCCCTTCGACGATTACAAGACCCACCTGTTCTCTTACTTGTCCCCAGAGAACATCACCACCCTCAGCTGCGGCCATGTCATCCCCGCCGCAAACCTCTGCGTCTGGACACTCGCGTCCATGAAGCCCAATGCCACCGAGCCCGCCGACCTCTTCGAGTTCAGCTTCTCCCGCCGCAGCGACAAAGCCATGATCACCCGCCTCGGCCAAGCCCTCCTCAACATGTGCTCTATCGTCCCGGACGGTGTGGTCGTTTTCTTCCCCAGCTACGGATACCTCGACGAAGTCGTCGCCGCGTGGCAGCAAACCCTCACCGGCACCGAGAAGTCCATCTGGGACCGTCTGCAGTCCAAAAAGGCCCTCTTCCGCGAAGCAAAAGGCGGCTCCAGCGACGCCACCCTCGAGGCCTACACCCGCGCCATCCTCGACCCGACCCCAAGCGACGCCCCCGCCAGCGCCCGCAGCGGCGCCCTCCTCCTCAGCGTCGTCGGCGGCAAAATGAGCGAGGGCATCAACTTCGCCGACCGTCTCGGCCGGCTCGTCGTCATCGTTGGCCTGCCGTACCCCAACATCACCTCTCCGAAGTGGAAAGCCCGGCTGGAATACATCGAGTCCGCAGCAGCAGCCACCGCCTCCTCCTCCAATCCGAACCCCAAGCAGGTGTCCCGCGAGTTCTACGAGAACGCGACCATGCGCGCCGTGAACCAGAGCATCGGCCGCGCGATCCGCCACCGCGGGGACTATGCGGCGATTGTGCTGCTGGATCGGAGGTTTGGCACGGAGAGAATCCGGGGGAAGTTGCCGGGGTGGATTCGGGACGGGGTGGTGAACGGGAGTGAGGGGAGGGGAGTGCAGGGGTTGATGGGTGCGTTGAATGTGTTTTTCAAAGGGCGGAGGGAGCAGCATGCGACGAGATGAAGGGAGGCCAGGTTATGGACTTGGCCACTCGATACTAGATAATGGATGGTTTCGATGATCGACAACAGGTATAGGGAAATTGTCAAATCCTCCTGCACCTAAATAGGTAAGTAAGCACTCGCAACTTTCTACTCGCACTAGGTATATCCTGCAAAGGCGATTATTGGGCGATCTCTTGACCTCGCTTCAATGGAGCCCAGCTGAAGTACAAAATGGTACCATCTGATGGAGGCAAGGAAACACCGCAGTGATGACGCCCAAGACCACGCCTACCTACTATGTATACAGTATTGACTTGCTTCCCACCTTTTCGAGGCCACACAAACTCTTGATCTTGTCTACCTCTCATCTAGCTGTATTTCTCAAGATGCGTCTGCAATTACCATTACTATTTCCCTTCGTTTCCTGTCGTTCCCTGGGACTGGCAGCCGACACCGGACTCCCGCTGAGCTCGATCATCGACCCGATCACAGCATCCCTTCCCACCATGACCGAAGGCCTGGTGCAGACATCGCTCGGCGCTCTGCACGGCACGTTGGGAGTCGAGCAGTCCTTCGAGTACGTCGTCATCGGCTACGGCACCGCAGGGAACACAGTCGCCTACCGCCTCGCCGAGGCTGGCTTCACGGCCGCAGTGCTTGAGCGCGGCCTGGTGTAAAGAAGTCGGCAAGCCGGTGCTCGGACCCGCGCCGCTGGGGGATATCATCGGCGTCGGGTCGAGTCCCCTGGACGCTGATCCCGTCGTTGACTACGGCTTCCGGACGACACCCCAGCCTGGTGCGGCGGAGCGTGAGGTTCACTACGCGCAGGGGAAGTGTCTTGGGGGGAGTTCGGCGCTGAATTTCATGATCCACCATCGGTCGAACAGGGGCGCGCTTGATCTCTGGGCGGAAGCAGTTGGAGACGAGGCTTACACCTTCGAAAACCTCCTGCATTATTGCAAGAAGTCTTTCACTTTGACCCCTTCAAATACAGGGACGAGGCTGGGAAATGCTACCACGCTGCATAACACAAGCGACTTCGATGTAGACGGCGGTCCTATCCAAATCACGTATCCGAACTGGACGCCTGTCTGGTCCACCTGGGCTGCTAAAGGCTTCGAAGCTATCGAAGTCAACATGACGGAGAAATACAACCAGGGCAGTCTCCTGGGCTGGTTCTATGCTCAGCTCACTGTCCAACCCAAGAGCCAAGTCCGATCGACTTCCGCCGACTTCGTATACACGACACGAGACACCAAGCTTGCGAACAAGCTAACCGTGTACCAAGAAACCCGCGCGGACAAGATCCTGTTCGACGACACCAAGACAGCTCGCGCCGTCCAGGTCACCGGTGTAGATCTCCTGACCTACACCATCACCGCCACCAAAGAAGTCATCCTCTCCGCCGGAGCCCTGCACTCTCCCCAGCTCCTCATGCTCTCGGGCATCGGACCAGCCGACGTGCTCAGCGAGGACGGCATCGATGTCATCGCCGACCGACCCGGCGTGGGCCAGAACCTGACGGACCACGTGCTCTTCGGCCCCGCGTACGAGGTCACATTCGACACACTCGACAAAGTCCTCGGAGACCCGGTCACTCTCGCACCAGGCATCGCCGAATACGCGCTCACGCAGACCGGCCCTTTGACCACCAACGTAGCCGAGGTCCTCGCGTGGGAGCGCATGCCGGCGTCCGCCAACCTCACCAGCTCGACGCGCCGGCTTCTCGACTCGTATCCGGATGACTGGCCGCACATCGAGTACTTCCCGGCCGCGGGCTACATCGGCGCATTCAACATCCCGTTCCTGGACCAGCCCAAAGACGGGAAGCAATACGCCTCGGTCATCGCTGCCCTCGCGGCGCCGCAGTCCCGCGGCACCGTGTCGATCTCCAGTTCCAGCGCAGCGGACTTGCCAATTTTCGACCCGCAGTGGCTCACACACGAGGCGGACGTGGAGGTTGCCGTGGCCATCTACCACCGTCTCCGGGAAATATTCAACACCGAGCCTGTCAGGAGCGTTCGAGCGGATCCGTCTCCCGCGGGAGAGGACTGGCCAGGCGCGGAGGACGTGTCGACGGACAGCGAGATACTCGAGCTCATTCGGACGTCGGTGATGGCTCTCATACATGCGTCGTGCACAAACAGGATGGGGAAGGCCGCGGAGGAGACTGCGGTGGTGGATGGTCTGTTCTGTGTGATCGGGGTTTCGGGCCTGCGCGTTGTTGACGCGAGTGTGTTCGCGCTGCTTCCGCCGGGTCACCCACAGGCATTGTCCAGGGTCGGTAGTCGTTCTTTGGGCAGTTGATTACAGTGCTGCGGTTACACATCGAAGCCTAGGCGGGGAGACTGGCCGACGGGGCTGCGGCACAGTCGGAGACTGAGGCGTAGCAGGCGTGCCACCGCTAGATTGCTTTTCCAGCCGACATGGCATGCGGGTTGCTTCCAAATTGGCAAAAGACACCCTTAATGATATCTCTGTCTCAAAAAGGTCCCAACAGCCAGATTGGCTGACTGTGGGGTGGCAGTCTCGTGGCCCGAGTTTGATTATCAGCCCCCCCCCCCCTGTGATCGCGCGTGATGATTTCGCTTCGATTTTCAGCTGCGGCACAGTCTTCTAAACCACCTCGTTGGCAGGAAGTACAATGCGTATGAGAGAGTGCTAGACACACATTCTGTCTCATGTAATTTCCACTGGTTCGTTTCTGCGGCTGGCGGACCAACGGCTGCATATCAAGAGATGAAGTGCAGAATAGGTAGCGTTTTAAGGTCGTAATCGAGTGCCATTGCAATTTCCAGTGACAGGCCACAGTAGGGAGACTGTGCATGGGCACCAGATCGAGGTTAGGTTTCGGCTCGATACTGGCTAGGGGGCGTGTCCTGCGGGAAGCTGGCACAACCATTTAGTTGTATATAAGACCAGTTCTCAGACCGACCGGCAGTTTCTTGCTCTACTATCCCACTCATTGGCACCTCTACACTCCTTTAACTGACTTACGGATTCTTTACACACCACAAAGAGCCTGTGGTCCATTCCTACACCATACCTACCGGTTACACGTTATAATACAGCCTCCTTCGGTTTTCATCACAGGACCTTTGTCCAGCCTTTCAAATAATCCAACAAAGTCCGCCCTTCTAGACACAAGCTTCGCCATGAAGCTCGTTCCCCCCTTCATTACCGGCCTACTCAGCCTCCATGGAATGGCCACCGCATCGCCCGTGGCACGTTCCGAGCTACAATCTCGCCTGGAGAGACCAATATTTGTACCGCCATCTTACGTGTGTCGGGCTCATGCCGGCAAGCCAATATGCTGGACCAACAACGTACCTTGGGATCAAAACAACATCGCATATATGGACTATGGAGTCTGCACCGGCAACAACTTGATAAGCATTTACGCCTGCGACGGCGGATGCCAGATGATACCTGGTAAGGGGGTGGAGGAAGGTATTTGCGATAACGGCGTATTGCGTGCAAGATACGCACAAGATCCCTGGGAATAAGCTTGTCAGGATTCATCGCAAAGATTGCTTACGCATCCAGATAGATGAGTGGAGGCGATTGAAGTAGTTGAAGGGTCGAAATGCCACGATAGGTATCAGTGGACTTTTGGTTGTTCCTTCTTCCAAGGGCAAGGAAATACGTCGTTCCTGTGTTATTTTAATATGATCAGATTCTGAATACAAACTCGTTTTTCCATTAACAGTCACCATCCTGATAGGGCCTTCAAAGAGCCCCCAGTACTTCTCAGATTACTCGAGCGAGCGTCAATTTCACCCGACCAGAGTAAAGACACACCGCCCATCGCAGTTGTAGGGGCAAGGATCATGCAGTAGGCAGCAGAATGGCCACGAATAGAAATAATACTTCGTCAGAGATAATGACGATCGACAACCTTGGAAAGGGAAATGATGCGCTGCTGATGGGATTCACCAGTGCACCACCTACGCAGTGGGCACATTCTCAGGGATACAGGTCTCGAAGATTCTAGGGCAGCGAAAACTTCCTGAAGTTGCTGGTGCGAGCTCTGAAGCGACCTGAGGATATATTGAGTATCAATTTATCAATATCAGCTTGGCGGAGGACGTGTATTCTCCCACTTCGCGACAGGACCTAATAGCCCCTACCTAAGGACTAAAAGTAGGTTGAAGGGACGACCTAGTGAATTCGTCTCTGCCAATTCCAACCTGCCTCGTGCATTCCCCAGCTCCGGAAACATCACCTTTTTCGCCCGACATAGCCCACCACTGACCTCGGGATCCATCATCCATGGGTAGCAACGACATACTCAGCTCACGAGGCTCAGTCATGAGGGAAGCTTCACATCGCTTCACACCGCGGCGACAACTTCAGGAAACGATCTCCGTGTCGTTGCCCGGAGCCTCAAATTCCTCTGCTGCAGAATCGGTCCCGTTATACTCGGGCATCTCCCACAAGTCCTTCGCGGTATTGAGCTTGATTTGATACAGTTGCTTTTTCGCCAGGTCAATCGTGCTCCTGAAGACATTCTCCCCCTTATCCAGATCGCCGTCCTTGATCGCAAGCCACACCTTCGGCACGCCGAAATTGTAGCCCATGAGCTTGTCGCGGATCTCCAGCGTGGGAAACCCGGTGTGGTAGTCGACCAGCGGCCCGTAGTACCACCCGCCCGTCGCGTTCTCGATGTAGTCGTCGCTGTCGTGCGCCAGGCGGAAGCAGTGGTTGAAGCCGGCCTTCTTGTGGTACACGACCTTGACATGGTCGCCCTCCCACCTGACGTCGCCGTCGGTCGCCTCGTACGTGTACCAGTTGATGGCGCCCGGGCCGAAGCACGTGGCGTCGACGGACACGTAGCGCGCCGTCTCGTTGTTCTCGACGAAGACGGCGATCTGGCGGAAGCTGTGCGTCGTGCCGTACAGGTCCTTGATGTAGGGCGCGCGCACGTCCTTCTCGAAGTAGTACGCGTACATGTGCACGCACCAGCCCGTGTTGCAGCGGCTGCGCACGTAGACCTGGTTGTTGTTGTCGTAGAGCTCGTCGTCGTCGTGGCAGCCCTTGGAGGCGGAGCGGTAGTTGTGTGGCATGCCCCAAGACACTGGAGGGGCGGTTAGTACTGACAAATAAAATTGAGGGCCTTCTGTGGAGTATCATTGGAAGCCGAGATTTGCTATTATGAATGTGTGCGGGCTGAGTTGCGTGGTTTTTTCTTGTTTTCTCTGAGGGGCCCAAGTGGGGGTCCTGTCTTATCCATTGGCCGATGAAGTTGCCATCGGTAAGTGCCCTGAGGCAGATATTCCACAGTACGTATGCCATCGCCCATATCAGGTATCCCACGGCATATGGCCCACGGGAGGTACCCTCAGGCAGGTACCTACTTAGGAGGATCCCACTGCAGATATGGCACTGTATGTATCCTAAGGCAAGCACTCCACGGCAGGAAGCCCACCACAAGATGTATGCCACTGCGGGTGTTCATAGGCCAGGTATCTCACGACACGAAACCACTCGGTACGGCAAAATCAAATGTTCCAACGGCGAGACAGAATACATTCACGCTGGCCAGGGGTTGAAAAGGTTACAAAAGGGAATTTGGCTGCTTACTATCTCCACTTCCGTCCATGGCTACAGTATTGTAACAGCCATCCTTATCAAAGTCCATGGCAGGCTGCCATCGCAGTTGATCGACGGTGGCTTTTTGCGGAAGCGCAGACGGGTGACCTCTGCGGGCATGCTGGTGCAGATGGCTGTGCTGCATGTCCTCAGCCATTTCGCTCAGAGCTAGAGGGAAACTGCCGTTCCCAGAAGCAACTAACTGCTCAGGAATGACGGCTGCCATAGTGGTGGCACTGAGGAGAGCCACCACTATGGCATGAATGGTCGTGCCGCGGCCAAACATCTGGAAAGAGCGTCCGTACTATCCAACGAGGAAGGAGGGTGTGAACATTGAAAATGTCGTTGTAAAAAGAATTGTAGGACGAAGTTCTGCGGCCCCAGGCCCGGGGGAGACCCGGCTTTTTTTGCCCTTTTTTGCGCTGAGCTTTCAGATGGGGTACCTAGGTAGTTGGGTTTTGTGAGGTCAGGTCGAGCTACTCTGTTTGTAATCATTGGCTGGAAAGGGGAGCTACGTAAAAGCTAGGAAGCTCGATTTTGGCCGGGCAGCTATTGATATGCGGCAGGTGTTTGCACAGCAAATGTGCTTGCAATCGTAATGACATCAGCAGATACGTTACAAGCTAGTGCTACCAATGTAATTACCGTGTACTACTCACAGACATGTCAGCATTAGTCCACGTGGTTACGATATGTGGAAGCAGTTTGAGATGGAGAGCGGCTGAGTGAAGTCGAAGATAGGCAATGACAGATGTATTCGGTAGTCAAGCAAGCAAGTGGCCCAATGGTCCACGGGGACTTACAGAATTTCATGCTGGCAAGCTACTATGTTGAGCATGCCACACGGACCCCGGCAATCAAAGAATGAATAGAAGCCGCCCCGTTCCATACAGCGAACCCGTCGCCAGCGAGACGAGATGCTCTTCAGTCGGGCATCCCGCAAGAACCTCGCAGATGCCTCTCCCCAAGACAGCGACTAGAGTACGCCGTTGCGGGTTAGCCCATTAGGAGCCGTGCCACGGTGATGTTATTGACAGGTGACAGGTGACAGCGGGCGCTAAGCAGAAGAGAGAATAGGTCGCACGACCTCGAGGCCCCCGGTCTAGAACCCTGGAGAGTACCAGCACAGGCACTAATAGACGCTCACCAGATCCATGCCGATAATTGTTAGAGCGGGGGTGTGAAAGAGGTTTATGCGGCTCGCCAGCATGCCACGTCTCCGAGCCCCGACCGACGAGCGCCGTGTGCTTGCAGTGCCTCTTGCTAATCGTAGGATCTGACAAGATGAAGTATCTTCCAACTGCGAAGTACGCGCCTAGACACACTCTACCCGAGTGGAAAGGACTGCACTCGAGGATTCCATATATGTAATCAACGAGCGTTGTGCAGTACATATCACTCCCATAAGGAGAAGGGGATCTACCGTGCTTGTCTACTTAGTATATAGCCGCGGAATTTCCTTGTCACTCATTCTCTCCATATTCTGCAGTTAATCTTCTTCTGTTATGTCATGATACTATTTGTCTTGCTGCTGGCCGTGGTTGTTCTGGATTCTACGTGCAATCAATGTCGTTATCACCCTTCATAACGCGAATCCTACACGCCCGTCCTTTTGCGACGAAAGACCCGCAAGCAGCGTCACCAGAGTCCGTTGCTGTATTCTCAGGAAAGGCAACCTCAGCAGAATCGGTGCGAATCTACGGATGTCGTCTTCAGGTCTGGACCCGGCCCATAGTGCAGATCATCGGACTCATCGTGGGCCCCAGTTTCGCCACATATGCGTCTATCCTGAGCATATTTGCCGCCCCTAAGCTATTCATCGACAGGTAGGGCGAGACGAGTTCCACCAGCCCCCTCGACTACATCGCCATAGTGTTTGGCGCCATAGCTGCCACCCAAACAGGTGGCCAGATCATGGTTAGGATGTACCGCTCTGGCTGACCGTAACAATGATTCCAGCGACGAATCCCGACTACGTGGTACCAGATGTCATTCAGGGTGTGTTATTCGTGGCCTTAGACCTTTTCCTTTACGGCTAGACGGTATAGTACGGCTTTACATGGCCGGTGGTCGATTTTGGGGCTGGGATCTTCACGTTGTGGAGTTTTATCAACAGTCGGATGCTGTCCGTGTATTTGCTTGACGAGGACCTCGAGTACAGCGCCTCGGTCATGGCGGCCGCGCGCGTGGCCTCGTACGTCTCGGGGTTTGCGTTTCCCATCTTTGCGCTGGGTCTCTATAACAAGTTGGGCTATGGTTGGGGAAATAGGTTGTTGGGCTCTGTGTGCATCGTGCTGTGTTTCCCTATGCCGTTTGTATTGTGGCGGTGGGTACATAGATTGCGAGCATTGTGGAGAAATTGTGACAGATGGGCGCGTTAATAGGATTTGAATAGATACGTAGTAGTGTCTTTGCTCTGGTCGGGTGAAATTGACGCTCGCTCGACTAATCTGAGAAGTACCGGGAGGTCTTCGAAGGACCTATGATAATGGTCCCTA
Organism: Ophiognomonia clavigignenti-juglandacearum; assembly: GCA_003671545.1. NCBI lineage: Eukaryota > Fungi > Ascomycota > Sordariomycetes > Diaporthales > Gnomoniaceae > Ophiognomonia > Ophiognomonia clavigignenti-juglandacearum. The sequence continues at coordinate 64,142 of PYFS01003125.1, read as the reverse complement.
TTAATGGACAAACGAGTATTGTTTCTATTCATGGACATTCTGCTACCTACTGCGCCATCCTCGCTGCTGCAACTGCGATGGGCAGTAGCCCCGAAGACTTGCCCTTTGCGTCTCTAGCTGGGGGCCATGGACCCATGCCTGTGCTTACATCGTATGTTCAGCTGTAAGTCGTTACACGAAAAACAACATGGTTTATTCTGACATACATTCGGCAACGCAAGCCCTTTTGTGCGGCAGCGGGAGCCTTACGAGCGATTGCGACTTTAAATTGGGCGAAGTTTCTGTGGGGGGCTGAGCTTTTGGCCCGACAATCACGGAGTATGGGAGCACTTGGGGAGGCATTGCCTCTCAGACCCCACCTGCGCAGGCAAATATGTATGTGGTGATTTTCCTGCAATTTTTGCTCTAAAATCTCCTGGGCGGCTTCAATGTTTGATCGGCAGCAGAAACCTGCCTGTCTGGTTGAGTGCGGCGTCATACGGCTTCCATGGCTTCGCGCATGTTGGACACCGTCCACTCGTTCCCGGACTCAAGAACACGGAAAGCAGACTATCAGTATATTTTCGTTGAAACATACTACGACCCAGGCCAAATACTGCTCCAGAACGATGATATAGACGAAGCCAAGAAAACGAAAGCTTCGTACAATTACAAGCCAACCCCTCTCAGGACCTGGTTTCTGCTCGCAGCGATTGCGTTCCTCCTAGCCTGCGTCGCAATCACGGAATACGCCATTCGCACGCAACCAACAGCCACCGAAGTCTATAGCAATGTCATCGTGACGGCCCGCAACGACATTGGCGAGCTTCCATATGCGCAGGGTCTGGGACCGATCAGTCAAGACAGACGGTTATCACCAAGAGGCATGCCGCGCGTGCGGCTGGAAAGAGGGGACGATGTCAGAGAGGAAGGTTCTTTGGAACTGCGCGTGCCCAGTGGCTGGATGTACATGACCAATGGCTTCTCGACTCCTTCAATCACGAACTACGCCAGTAGACCCCCTATTTCGCAAACAAGACAAGTGACGACGGTCGAGATGATCACAACCAGCAGCGTGGTCACCTTCACGGAGCCGATCCCCCTTCCCCCGGAGACTACGCCTACACCGACAAGCGCAGGAGCGACGCAGCCAGATGGAACAGATGCAGCCGATTCGTCTCCTCCTTCAACATTCACGACGAGCGCAAAAGCGACGCAGCCAGATAGGACAGATGCAGCCGATTCGTCTCCTCCTCCAGTGGTCACAACTTTCATGACCACTCAGTTGGTCAGCGATATCAGAACGGTGGTCGTCACTGTCCCCGAGGTCGTCTCTACCTTCTCAGTGGATACGGAAGATTCAGCTGGGAGGCAGACCACGGTCGTAGAAACCACTACCCTCCAACCAGCACGCACTCTCACGGAGCTATATGAAGTGACGCCTGTCGCTGGGCCAAGCTTCACCACGACAGTCGTGACTTCAACGATCGCCAACGATGTCCCGAGTCCACACACGACTCTGGTGGCGAAAGTGACGACTATCCCTGGCGCCGTGACACAGGTGCCCGAGACCACAGCTGACTCCCTTGGGAGTATCGTTACGAGATTGGTGGACTCAACAATACCGGCCCAAACGATCACTCTCACAGAAGTGTCAACGATCCGAGAACCCAGTCCTGATTCTTATACGACGTTGGTTGACGAAGTCACCACCATTCCCAACTCCGTAACGCAGGTTCCTCAGACCATTACAGACTCTCATGGCATCATCATAACGACGCTGGCAGACTCGACACTCCCAGCTCAAACCATCACCATCAAGAAGACATCCACGATCAAATCCCAACGTCCAGGTTTCTATGCGACCATGGTTGACGAAGTAGCCACCATTCCCGGCAGTGTGACACAGGTCCTTCAGACTACTACCAACTCTCATGGCGACATCATAACAACACTGGTAGACTCGACGCTCCCGGCACAGACAACCACCACCGAACATCTAACCGCCATGCAGTCTCTTCATCTCGAAACCCAGCAGCAGCGAATCATTGCCCCCTCCTCCGCTGTCCCATCATTCAGAACCGTAGTCAGCACGATCAAGTACACCACCGCGATCGCAACATCCATCCCAACCGTAGTGCCCACACCGTCCGACTTCAACGCCACGCAGCTGCAAGTCGTCGGCCTCACCACCGCACAGTACTTCGCGGGCCAGTTCCTCCCCACCCTCCTCGCCGTGCTCCTCTCGCTCCTGATCGAGGTCATCAGCAACAGCGCGAAGCTCATGCAGCCCTTCCTGGCGCTCTCCTCCTCGTCCCGCTCCGGCGCGACGGCCGCGTCGTCCGTCTTTCTGCGCTTTGACGCCTGCTTCGGCGCCTTGGTTGTCCCGCAGGCCGTTAGGCTCCGCCAGCCGCTGGTCGTCCTCACGCAGCTCGTGGTCATCGGCTCGCAGGTGGTGGCGCCCCTGTCGGCGGAGGCGGTGCAGATCTCGACGGCGAGCTCGTGCAAGGGGGCGTGCTATGGCACTATCACCGTGCAACGGCCGGTGGCTCGGGCGCTGGAGGGGTTGCTGGGCTCCACGGCGGTGTTGTTGGTGGTCGTGGCTGTTATCTTGAATTGGAAGGGCTTCAGGACCGGGGTGAACCATAACCCGTGGAGCGCGGCGGGAATGGCGAGTCTGTGTGGCCACCCTGCTCTGAGGGCTTTGTTGGCGAGGATATCCCCAGAAGCGCGGGGACATGTAGATGAAGATGGCATCGCGAGGGTGTTGAAGGGAAAGCGCTACTTTCTTGGCACTTTCTCGGATTCTTCGCGGCGCCCTCGCGGGGAGGAGGCCTACGGGCTGGTTGTTCGGGAAGACGAGAGTGCGTCGCCTCAAAGCACTCCCTTGCTGATGCACGACAGTTCGCATGCTGTAAGCGCAGGGGCGAATGGAACCGCAACTGGAGTTTCACCGTGGCTTCGTCCACTGACATGGTGGTTTCGGCTCGCGTTCTTGGGGTTAATCATCGTCGTCCTGGTCATCGTGGTGCATTACCAGACGACCACAGGAGACTCAGGCTTCGAAATATTCATGGACAGTCACGGGTTCGGTGTGCGGTTTCTCTTCACGGGATTGGGAGTCCTCCTCGGTGGTGTCATGGGCGCCATCTTTGAATGTGAGCTTCAACCCCCTGGCATCAGCCTCACACGATCGTTCTCCTGCTAACAGTCATCCCAGGTGTCTCACTGATAATACCATACCACCGACTATCGCAAAACGCACTCCCGGCAGACCGCTCCATCCTTCTGTCCAGGCCCACAAACGCCTTGTCCGGCCTCGTCTCCGCCTACCGCCAACGCAGCCTCCTACTAGGCATAGTGTCCCTCACCGCCCTCCTCGCAAAGATTGTTCTCCCCGTGACGCTAGACCAAGTCCCGTTCACCTACAACTCCACCTGGCTGGCACAGCATATTTGTGCCTGGTTCAGCATCGCCATCCTCGCTCTCATGATTCTCGTGGTGGCGGGCTTGTCCCTGGTGATGTGGCCGCCTCTGCCTGTGGATCCGTCGACTGTGGCTGGGGCGATGTACTATGTCTGTGAGTCTCGGATGGTAGATACGTTTGAGGGGACGGCTTTGAAGAGTACGAAAGATAGGAATAGGGAAGTTCGATCGTCAGGGCTGAGGTATGCGTATTGGCAAGCTGCTGACAAGACGGGGACGCGGCTGGAGAGGCCGAGGGTAGATGTGTATGACCACCAAGCCGAGTGAATAATGCAGAACGTAATTTGATCAAAAAGAATCAAGCAACGTCACTTGGATTTCGAAAAAATTCAGAAGTACAGGTGAGTTCGGCTCCTCGTTGTGCGAAGGCTGAAAGCTGCTCAAGACCTCAGGAGGAAACACGCTGGTGCACGAGCTGTGACAAGTACAATGCAGAGGTCGGAGCGGTCAACCGGAGAAGAATTCCAAGGCGCGTTCAGCCTTGCAGAACGTGTTCCCATGGGCCTCAGAGTTTGAGTTTGGCGTTGTCGTGACAGAAGGAATAAGTGAAGGGTGTGGGGCACACAAGACAGTAAGGCCATCACCGATGAGGCTCGCAACCGGAACGTGATAAGCTACTTATGTAGAGTAGTGTCCCGAAGACATCTAGGCGGTGGCTTGGTGGTCGCGCTACGATCTTGTGATACTCATTCACTATGCTGTGCTGATGGTTCGCTACTTACGTAGGACGATTGACTTGTGCTCTGTTTCCGTGATCTGGAAACAAAATTGGGAGACAGAATTTCGTGCATATCGGCCTCGCACGGAATTAGAATTGGACGTGTACATATGTAGACCTCGGTCGGCACCGGTGTTGTACTCCAGGCTGGCAGCATCTTCTGCTCTGCACTGCTTTGCAGTGGAAGATACTATTGAATTGACCTCCGGACTATTTGAACTGTGAACGGTCAGTTTGTTAGACGTGTTTTCTACCCCATAGTTCATGAGCTGCTCGGTGTCGTCCCAATATGGTAGCCATCCCGGGATCTCCAAAGTGTCCAATTTGGGGTAGATTCAGTAGAAGCCAGTGGGCGACCCAAGAGTTCTCGGCGGCGCTAGGGTCCATGAACGGCACAAAATCACTTGCCTCTCCTGGATCCGTCTCCTGGATCCAGTGCAACCCTGTACCTGTTCGCCCAGACTAGCTCGGTGGCCCCTTTCGCCAATGACTGCAAATCACGACCAAGGTCCTCCCACGTGGGAAGTCCTGTGATGTGCCGTGCTACCCAACAATAATAGAATCGAAACATCTGTGCAATGCAAGAAATAATAAGTAGCGTCCTGATTTTTCTTGATCGTACCGAGAAGCCTTCCTGTTGGCCTCGTCTTCCTAGAGACAATCTGCACCGTTTGCATCTGCACTCCTGGCTACCGTACCTCAGCCATGCATATCAGAATTCTCTCCCTCCTTCCCTTGCTGCCGGTGGCCACCCGGGCTGCGAACATCATCCTTTCCAACGACGATGGCTGGGCCGAGAAGAACATCCGAGTGTTCTACGACGCCTTGACGGCCGCCGGCGAGGATGTGGTGATTTCCGCTCCGGCGGAGAACAAGTCCGGGACCGGCTCGTCCGATGCAACCCCCGGAGTCGTGGACGACGATGGCTGCGAATTCAGCAGCTGTCCGCCCGGAAGCCCGGCCGTCGGCAGAAACAGCTCGCAGCCCCGTTTCAACTACGTGAACTCGTTCCCCGTCACGTCCGTGCGCTACGGGATCCAGAACCTGTCCGAAGAGTTCTTTGGTGGGCCGCCGGATCTGGTCGTGGCCGGACCAAATGTGGGCTGTGAGTGCCTTTGTGACCGTCGAGACCTTCTGCCCACTTCTTTTGCGCGCTGACTTTTCACGCATAGCAAACCTGGGACTCGTCGCCTTGATTTCGGGGACAGTGGGCGCAGCCACTGAAGCGTCCCTTGAGGGCATCCCGGGCATTGCCTTCAGCGGCGACAGCGGCTCCCAAGTCGCCTGGACCACGGCCACCCAGACGTACCAAACCGTCTACGCCGACCTGTCCACCATCATCACCCAGACGCTGTTGGAGTCGGGCGCGCCTTATCTCCCGGAGGGCACCTGGCTGAACGTGAACTTCCCGGAAGTCGACAGCACCACGTGCAATTCCGCGGACCAGTTCAAGTTCGTACTCTCACGCATCAACTCTCGCACTATCTTCTCGCCGCCTGACGTCGAGACTTGCGGATCTACTGCGCTGCCCACGGAGTCTTCGGTGGTTGGCACGGATGGGTGTTATGCAAGCATCAGTGTTGGCGATGCGAGTGACAAGACTACGACCACGGCGGACAAACAGGCTATCGTGTTGCCGAAGCTGGCGTCTATTCTTTCGTGCTTGCCATAAGCCTTGATAGAAAGATACCAGACACGCATGAGCGTCTGAACCAAAGCTTCCACCACCAGTAACAGATGTCACTCTCAACATGACTACCTATAAGTTGTGCGTCCCGTGATTATCAAGCTCTCAGATCCCATCTCAACGCTGTAAATGTCCCGAATCCTACACACAGCCCTCGAGCTCTCAACGATCCCGTCGTCTTTGGTCCGAGGTCTACACAGCACCTTGAACGTAAGGAGCGTCAGATTAAAGTGGGTTCAAATGAGGTCTCGGAGTGAGGGCCTCGGGAGCGAATGCACATGTGCCTGACCACACGATCCTTACCAATCCATTGTCCGAGTCACAAGAACCCTCCAGAGTTCTGCTACCGACAGGCCGAGCTGTAGCCGATTCACAAGTTGCGACTGTGATGGAAGATAAATTGCGTCCATTCTAAAATTAACCATGGCTCACCAGTGCCATCAACGGCGGAGAACGCCTTCGCGGCTTGCGTCCGTGAATATGGAGGCTTGGGAGACGTCCAAGTTCTGGGAGTTGCCCGGGCATGGGCGGCACCATATGCAAGACGGCGGAATCTGCGGTCATGCCGATGAGTTATATGCAGGACGAGAATGGATTGCCCGACTATGGTACTCCAGCTTATACCTGACGGGTCGAGAGGGGGAATACCGAAAAGGTTCTCAGACGGCGAGGACGTTGGCGGAGAATCCGGACAAGGATTCTGCGGAGGATCCATGGATCGAAGTAGTCGTATTCCTCAGTCCCAGCCTGCCACCAGTCCGTCAACAAAGCATGCAACAACACATCCTCAATTCGCAATGCTCTGCCCCAGCGCCCTCGCCTGCCGCAAGATCCACTCCTTCCCCGTGACCCCTTCTTCCCCCTCCTCCCCCTCCGCCGCCCTCGGGATCCCCGGCGCCTCCAGCCGCCTCAGCACCGCCTTATCCTCCGGCCGCACAAAGTACACCACACTGTACCGGTCGAACCGCCCCTGCTCCCCGGGCGCCGGCACCACGCGGTGCCGGCCCGAGCACAGCGCGCCGCCCGTCCACTTGACGACCGCGTCGCCCAGGTTCACGATCGCGTGGTTCGGCGGCGGCGGGCGCACCCACAGCCAGCGGGGCTGGTCCTGCTTGTCGCCGCTGCTTCCGGCGTTGCTCTCCGGATCGACAATGTTCTCGAAGCTGCCGCCGCGCGCCGGGTCGGACCACACCTGCAGCCCGCCGAGCCAGTTGAACAGGATGGTGATGCTGCCAAAGTCCGTGTGCCCGGGCGTCTGGATCTCGGCCTGGCGCGGGTCCGCGCTCTTGCGCGCGGGGCCCCACGTCAGGCGCACGTGGTCGCCGGCCTCCTCGGCCAGGCGGTGGAAGCGGTCGAGCAGGTCCGGCGGGTCGAGGCCGAGCTTCGCGGCCAGGATGGACAGGATGGTCAGCCCCGTGGCGTGCGCGTTGCGCATGTAGCGCGCCAGCAGCGGCTTCTGCGCGACGACGGGCGCGGGCAGCGGCCAGCGCGGCGAGGCGTTGATGATGGCGTCTTTGGAGATGTTGAAGAAGGAGGCCGTGTCCGGGGTGCCGTGCTTGTCGGTTTTGGTGGCGCCGACGGGTTTGAAGCTGGTGGGGGGTTTATTAGTGTTTATTCAGGTGATAAGAGGGGCACTACAATGGCTGTGGGATGCTCACCCGAAAATCGAGTCCTTCATGGGATATTTATCCTTCTCCTCCTGCGGCAGCTGGAACACCTTCTCTGCCAACCTGGCAATGTCATCGCAGTCCGCCTGCATGGAGCTCGCTTTGCTGCCGTTGAGGTCGAGGTAGAAGAAGCCCCGGGTCTTGCACGTCTCAAACAGCTTGTCATGCAACGCCGGGTCGCCCTTCTCGAGCTCGGCCAGCGAGAAGGTCTCCAGGTTCACGCTGGGAATGTCTTCTGGAAAGGGCGGGTAGCTGGATGGGTCAAAGTGCCCGATGCCGTTTGTGCCGTTCGTAGCCATGGCTTTTCAAGTTTTGTGTGTCAAAAAGCAAAAACGTCAAAGTTGCGTCACACCATTAGAGTGTGTTGAACAAAGTTAAATTTCAAGATATATAAATTCATAGGCGGCTATCCATGAGCCCATACCCGAAAGAGTGCCCGAAACGTGGAGAGAATGCGGGGAAGCAAACACAGAGTCTTGCGCGCCTTCGCCTTTTCAGCGGATCGCGTACTTCACGCAGAGTTGGGGTTCTTGGCCTTGAAGTCCTTCATCCATCCCCTCACGGCTCATTCTGGCATGCCCGCCTCCATGGTGGACCTACTTTCTCAGAGTCTCGCGCCTCTCGCCTCTTTAGTGAATCGCGTGCGCAGTGTTGGAGTTCTCGGTCCTCCACCTGATTCCCCTCACGGCAAACCTTTTCGGCACACGAATCCATGAATGGGCTGATGAGTCCTGATATTAGTATCCTATGTCCACGTCGACACAAGCGGACGGCAGCGACCAACAACGTAGACGATATCTTCCACTGACTGACACACTGGCCGGTCAGCAGGGGACAGTGTGATACGCATCACAGGGCCTCCCTTCTTTAGTCATACTCAGCGATACCTATACGTGCTGAGAATGCCAACCTAGATTCCTCCCCTCGCAAAGTCCCGCCGACCCCACGGGATCAGTCCAAGCTTGATGCCGCGCCACCGACCGCCATATCAACAGCCCTTGGTTCAGTCGTCTATTCTTTTGGGCGTAGATGTGGCATAATAGACGTGTCGATAAAATACGGGCTCACTCCCAATTGAAGAGCATCCTTCGATGCCTTGGTCATCCGACGGATGTATTCGTCGTTGATCATGCCATCTTGCACAAAGCGGGTGCTGACATAGACCAGAGCCGTGGTTTCCTCACTCACGTCGTCAGCTTCGCCAGGCCGCTCGAGCTCGCGATACGGCGTGAGGCCCGCTACAGCATCGTCAGCAGAACTACTCTCCAAGGGCAATCAGACCCCGCTGGGTGGAAGAAGGCGACTATACCTGCAACGAGAGCTTGGTCCTCACTCACACCAGGACGATACTTGACCACTTCCTCCGCAAACGTCTTGGCATGTGCAAGCCTCTCACGATCGCGCGCAAGCAACTCAGACAAGTCCTCGGGGCGCAATCCGTTCCAACCTCCGCTGACAACCGCACTCACGGGGAGCATCGCCTTCTCGTAGCACCGGATAGCCACGCCCTCGTTCTGATCCAAGCGCGCCTCGTCGCGTGGGGTGATGGTGTAAAGGAGTCCCTCGACCTGGTCTGTGGGATTCAAGGACGTGACCACGTTGGCGTAGCCACGCTGGTTGATCTGCCACTTCCACCCCTTCAGCGTGCCCCTGCCAACGAATGTGCTTTCCGGGCAGCGGCTGGCCATCTGCAGCAGGTGAAGGTTGCTGCCGTAGGCAAAGTAGATTTTAGGCTGGTCGTTGTTGTCTTCTGCGGTGCTGGGGTTCTCAAGCTCGCGAGGCTGGGACCGCGATTGGCCTCTTCGTGATCTCTGCGCCAACAGGTATCGCTCGGCAAAACGAGACATTTTGAGAGGACTGATGAGAGAGGCGGACCGCGGTTGACTGTGCGAGACAAACTGACCGGTTTGGATCCACCGTAGAATGATTATACCAAGTAAATCATGTGTGAAGAAAGTAAGTGACCAAAGAGGCGCTCGTTGAATATTTTCCATGCAGGTGCAGAAGCTGTGCCGTATTGTTTTCTGACGGCTCCGGTGGGGAGGATGGGCAAGCAGGCAAGGCAGCAGTGGCACAGCACCTGCAGGCAGCATGGCCATCCTTCAGTGGGCCTCAATCTCAGCACTCCAGACCAGCATGCCTACGGAAGCCCATCCGGACACCGAACATCGGTGCTGCGCCGCTCTACGCCGAGACATGTGGACGGAAAGTGTTGCAATGACTCCTCGGCGAAGGCAAGAGCAACAAGAGACTGCAGGTAGCAGCTGCTCTCTATTCCAGCCCCGCGAACAAGGTCGAAAGGACGACGATTGGTGCCGATGATGGAAGGCGCCTTCTCTCTGGTCTACATGTACCGTACAGCTGTACATCTGTACATGCTCTGGCTCTGGAAAGCTCCAGACCAACTGGCAGCGGCTTCCACAGCGCTGCGTTGTCATCATCACATGAATGCGCAGATTTCGCGTTCGGTGGGTTGGACATCGCACCAGGACTTTGGTCCTTGCCCAGGTGGAGATACTCGAGAAGCAGAAGATCACGGGCTCGTCACCAGCAGCTTTATTTCAAGATACGCAGGCTGGTTCGAGATAAGCTATGCGGATGTTAGGGGCTCAAAAGTGTGTTTGCAGCAAGCGGACCGAACGAGCTAATCAACTTTACATCGCCATCAAGAGGACATGACGCCTCTGGATGGTGAAGCGGCTGAACAATGCCACGGGCGAAAGGTCTCACTGGATGGCATGCAAGATAAAGTGTCAATAGCAGGCCCATTGGGGTTGGCATACTAGTAGAATGCATTTGCAATCTTGTCACCCTTTCCTTTTGCTCTCCTATCTCTCTCTTACTATAGAAGCAGCTCTTACAACGGCACCTCCACCCTGCCAGGCACCTCTATCCAGCGGCTACCTCCATCTGCGGCCATCATCCCATTGAATACCGCTGAAAAATCACCGTGCGCAAGTCCGATAGGCCCTTTCGGGCCTCCATTCTCGCCTCCTCGCTTCCTGGCCGACTCTGCCGCCAACGTCTGCACAGTCCTGGAGTACGCCAACATCTCTCGAATCGTGGTCATGTCGACAGCAGCTGTCGGAGATTCTTGGGGTCCTCTGCCATGGTTGACCAACACACTCATGGGGTGGTTATATATTGAGCATGCACTCAATGACCACAATCTTGTGGACAAAGGAAATCAGGTCGACCAAGTTGGACTGGACTCCTGTGAGGGCTTCGGAACTTGAATTTGACGACCCCAATAAGCAGAAAACCCGTTTGGCTTGTTCAATGAGGAGTAGAAAGGAAATGTAATAAGCTGAATAGTGACTTGAGTCCATCCGCCCGCCTACATGCCATGCGAGATTGCATCTCCGCTGCACCACACCCGTCCGTCCGGATTTCAAGCCAAGTGTGGTTTCCCCAGTTTGGCGGCGTAGGTGGATATTAGGAAGATGGGAAGCCCGTGGAGACCCATTTTTTTCCAGGTGGCTGCTGTCGCGCCCATTGCGAGTTGCAGACAATGGGCGAATCACTTGAGGTTCGCGAAGAACTCTTCCATGGCGTCTTTGGCGTCATAAAAGCGGTACCTGCGATCCCGGTCTGCGAGTACCTTGCGAAGGACATTCATCTGTCTGGTGCGAGCCAGATCCCTGACCATCTCGTCGAGGACTTCCTTCAACTGCTTGCGTGCCTCATCCGCTTCCTTCTGGGAGACGACATCCTCCTGCCTCTGGCGAGCCTGTTCCTCCACCTTCTCGAGGAGGATATCCTTCAAGGTTCTCCTGTTTCTGTGGATATGTCAGTTGATTTTCGTGCTGGGGCTATGGGAGCTGATCTGGAAACGTACATCTTCTTGGTCACACGACCCGAGGCATGCGCAACGGAATTGCGGACCTGCGTCATGTTGGTCTTAGTGCTGGTGTTGGCACTCTTTGTCGAGACGGGAGGGGCCATTTTGGAATATAGATGCGGAAAAAAATGCGTTCTGAAGTGCTGAATTGGGATTGTGTAGGTTGAAATGGTGGGTTCAGTTTGGGAAAAAAGTTTGTTTGTGAGGAACCAAGTCGGCGTCGGAAGCGATTTTGGACCTAGGTAGTTGGCGGGTTTGTAGTCGGGGTCGAGAAACGGAGCAAGTGAAAAGATGGACGCGGATGGAAAGGAATCAAGCCTTGGAACCTTGGAAGGTTCTATAAGCATGGGGTCTGTGCCCGGATTGAAGAGTGAAGTACGTGCATGCAGATATGCGCAAGGGCTGGGCCAATACCTGCACTTTCACTTTACATCTTTGGGCAAATAGGGTCGAAAGGACACTGTCCATGTGATCGGAACCTTGTTTCCTGCCATGTAACGGTTGGTCTCTACGGCTTTGACCCTAGCTTCAAAATAAGCACATCCGTTTCCTTAATCTGAAAGTCCTGGTGGCAGCAAGTGGATTGCGGGCTGGAGGTGAGCTGTTCACTCTGACAGAGCTGGCGGTCATCTTTTTGAAATTTTCATCTTCATTGATTTCAAAAGTTCGGTGCCATCGCAAATTCCAAACTACATGAAAATCGTACAACCGTCAGGGGTCAGGTTCACAGGGTATTCCTGATTGTGAAGAGTCAGGACCACTGATTAGACGTCAGGCGTAGAGTATCACGAGTTCATAGTCGAACACCCAAAGTTATATATCAAAGATCAGTCGTCTAATGGCCAAGTTTCAAGTCGAGTGTTAGTGCCCACATCCCACAGATCTTGTCCAAAGGCGCTGCCGCAGGCTTTGGTGGGTCGGCTACCGCATTTATATAGAAGCAGGCGGCCTCTTCAAAGTCAGGGTACTAGCGCCTAGCTACTCTTGCGTACGCTCGACCATTGTAGAGACGACCTCAACCCTTCCAGTAGTGAAATGACTGAAACTAAGAATACCTGTTCAATATGGCATGTCCTCTCGGGCGCCATCGGAATAAAGGTCCGAATTGTGCATATAATACTCGATTTGCCAGACACTCCAACTAGAGCTGAGAGCTCGCCACGAGCGTCATCAGAAGTTTCAATTTCAACCCCTCTGAAATGCCTAGCCTCTATTCTGTCCGTATTATAAAAAAGCCCGCCTAGTCCCAATGTCTCCAGATTGAGAAGAATAACCAGCGTTTGGAGCCTTACGTCTAGCGAGCTTACAGTACCAACGTGAGAGCCTTTGTCCTCAATATTTTGGTAGGGTGTGTGGTGATGAGACGATTATATACTCCCACCATGTTTTACATACCACCTGAAAAGTGTGCCCTAGTTTGCTTCCTTGCGATTCCCCCACACGACGTCAAAACATGATTGCGCTCGAGGTTAGTGGCACAGCAAATCGTTGAAGATCAACGAACAAGGGGGATTCGCAGGCCGAAATTACCGATGGTGCGGGCGCCCCGCTGTCCAGATGCCAACAATTCCTGTCGTGGGAGAAGAGCAAGCACATAAAGACCTGCTCAGGGACAGCTCCGTCTGCGATCGACTTGTTTACGCCCCGAGAACATGAAAGCGAAGGCGGTGCTGGTCCATGAAATAGGACGTCGTCGAAAGTGGGGCGGTGGCTTGATTGTTCCCTATGTGTGGCTGTTGTGGCGCCGCAGCATTGTCAGGTCTGAGTCTAATGAGATAATGAGCGTCCCTACCTCCTACCGACGAACTGGTTCTACTTCCCACCAACCTAAGTACCTACCTCAACCACAACCCGGGCACAGACAACTCAAGATATCCCAACCCCAACATCCAAACGCATAGCAGCCCTGAACTACGCAACGGCTCACCACCCACGCCCAGAGCCCGCCAATGCCCAGCCTCTTCAACCACCTGGCTGGCTCCGCAGCCTTCGATATCGTCGGGCTCGCACTGAAATCCCGAGGCAGCGACGTTGTTGATATCTCTCTCTCTCTCTCTCTCTCTCTCTCTCTCTCTCTCTCTCTCTCTCTCTCTCTCTCTCTCTCTCTCTTTTTCCCTAAAAAAACGGGGCCCGCTTTCTTCTGCGCGGGCTTGCTTGCTTGCTTGCTTGCTTGCCCGGCTCGGCCAGCGAACTTTGGGGGTGGGAGAGGGGGGGGGAGGGAACTAGCTACGGGGTGGCGGGATGGATTGGGGCCCAGTTTGGTTTGGTTTGGGTTTGGGTGCCGTTGATGCAGCAGCAGCAGCAAGCTGTGTGTCTGTGGTGTCCCACGATGAGAGAGAGAGAGAGAGGCGCTCGCAGCGATGGCTCCGGCTCCGGGCTTTTTTAAATGGTCTGTGAGTTTCTTCCTCCATCCTCCACCCCCACACCCCCCCTCTCTCTCTTCTGCCCTCGCTCCACATGCAGCTGTGCGCACGCGGCATTGCATGCTAGCAACCGCCGATGTCTGCGCCATGTGGTACAGGTAGGTGAGTAAGCATTGAGCTTTGAACGACAAGGTTGGCCACGACCACTCTCGCGATCTCGACCTGTTGCTTGTGCGTCTCGGCTCTGTGGGCTGCTTCGCGAATTCGTACGGGTGAGGCGGATGTGAGGTACATAGCAGGGCATGTGGAAGAAATACACTCTAGAATAGAAGAGAATAGGCCTGCCATCGCAAAGTCTCGACCGATGATGACCTATTCTCTTGTCCTATTACCCCAACGCGTGCATCGACCGCTCTCGCCAAATTTCCGAACCAAGGCCCCTTTCCCCAAACGCCAGTGTCAAAGTCCAGCTCTAAGTTTCCTTGGTTCCGTCCCCCACAAACGATCAAAAATTCACGTGGTGACGCAAGCACCCCATGTAGACTGCATATTAAATCGTAATTCCTCGTCTTTATTCTTTTCGCCACCTTAAAAAAGGAACTCTCACAGAGCGAGGACCACCGCGGCACCAACCGCAGCGAGGAGCGATCCCGTCCAGCCCGCGCCCAGACCTGTCGAGCGAGATGCGCCGCTGTCATTGTTCCCAGAAGAGGACTGCGTGGGGGAATCATTGTTAGCAGGTGTTACGTTGATAGACGTGTCTGGTGTGGTCGTGGTGCTCCCACTCGCCAAAGTACTGGAAGAGCTGCTCCCGGCACCGCTGCTGCTGCTATTGGGACTACCGGCAGAAGCAATGACAGCCGTGGTCACCACACCACCGCCACCAGTGCATGAACTCGCACTCGGACTGGAAGAGAGAGAGAGAGTACTCACCGAAGAACCACCCCCACTGCTCGGAATCAGGGTCTCGCTCGGCTTCACAACCTGCGCCTGGCCGCCAAAGTCGCACGCAGTCGCGGCGCTCTTCTGCGCAACATAGTAGGTGTTGAGCGCGTTCGCAAGCTGCTGCGTGGCATTGCACATGACGTAGTCGCCGTACTTGCCGCTCGTCGCGTTGCCCGTGATGCCCGCGCACGCCGACTGGCTCTGCCCGCAGACAGCGCCGAACAGGGCGGCGGTCTCGTTGGCGGACAGGCCGGCGGCGGGGACGCACGACGAGGAGGCGTACATGTTCTCGCAGACGGTGGCGTTGGGGGTGGGCGGCAGGACGTCGGAGGCGAGCCACTGGCCGGCGGCGACGGCGGGGCAGTCGCGGACGGGGTTGGAGGGGTTGTAGGAGGACTTGGAGACGGTGTTGGTGGAGGCGTTGGCGTTGACGGAGGCGATCTGGTCGGCGAGGGGCTGGAAGTCGTCTTTCTTGGTGACGGTTGAGCCGGAGAGCTCGACGAGGCCTACGGGCAGAGTGTTAGTATTATTGGGTCAGCTGAGGGTGGGGGGCCAGCCATGGTACAATACATACCGTAGTCGTTCTGCTCCTGGAAGTACTCGTAGACAATGCCACCACTCCAGACCTTGTTCATCAGATCGCTGTACAGCACAGGCGTGTCCTGGAATTTGCGCTCATCTGCGCCACCGGGGTTGTTGCAGCCATACTCGGAAAAGAAGGCGGGCACCGAGTAGTTGGCAAAGGCATTGGTCCGCTCCTCGTAGCCGCTTGTCTCGAAGGTGCTCTCGCCGCACCACTCGTAGATGTTGTAGCCCCAGAAGTCAACGGCTTCCGCCTGGTCCTCGCCGCAGTTGAAGTAGTTGGCCAGCAGGTCGCGGGTGTCGGCGTCGTCGTTGGTCGCGTAGCCCACGCCAATCCACCGGTCGAAGTTACTGGTCGCGATGTGGGCCTTGATGTCGCGCACGGCGGCCTTGACAAAGGCGGCCGAGTCGCTGTTGGACTTGTTGTTGGTGACTTCGTTGCCGGCGAAGAAGCCGAGCGTGTTCTGGTACTGGGCCAAGTTGTCAACGACGGCCGTGTACCGCGCGTACAAGTCGGTCGTCCAGGCGGGCTCGTCGCGGTTGATGCTCTCGCCCGGCACGCTCAGGTCGGCGATGACGTAGATGCCGGCGTCGTCGAGGGCTTGCATGCACTGGGCGTGGTCGGCGGTGGGGTCGATGGCGTAGACGCGGATGGTGTTTGTGCCGAGCTCCTGGAGCAGGGGGATGTCGCGGGTGCAGGAGGCGGTGTCGGCGAGGGAGTCGATGAAGGTGCCCTCGGGGTCGGGCTCGAGCGTGGAGGCGCCGCCTTGGAGGATGCCTTGCTGGTAGGCGACGCCTTTGATGAAGAATTGGGTGTCGTTGGAGGAGTAGAAGAGGTACTGGCCCTTGGCTATGATGGGGTCGACGGCGGCAGAGACGCGTTGTGCCGCTAGCAGGCCGGTGGTGGCCAGCGCCGAGATGGTTTGCTTGATGGTCATGTTGGCGGGCGGTGGTGAGTCCAAGAGCAGTGGCAAGGCTTGTGTATGGAAAGAATGGGAAGCGAATGTGGTCGCCGAGAAGGTTGGCGAAGATTGGCAGAGGGTTGGCAAAGCTTGGGTGAGTGATGGGCTGGAATGCAGTAAATAATAAAATTACGAGACAGCTTGAGAAGGTGACAGCACTGCTGGTGGTTTTGGTGGCGATTAATAACGGCTGGAAGGAGGAACCCGGCAACCCGCAGCCAAATTTAGATTGATGAGTTGAGGCTAGCAGAAAAGTCAATTAAAATTGAAAATGGCTGCGAAGAAGATGAAGGATGCAGTTGAAGAAGATGGAAGGTGGTTGGTCGTTCGATCAAAGCCAGGCAAATGAAAACAACCGGGAAATTGAGGTAACCAGCCTGGCAGCCAGCCTGCAGATGTCATTTCTCATCGGGTAACAACACGGTTGCTCCGCCCCCCTGCCCCCTTGGGCCTTCACAGAGGCACAGAGTGTGGCAGAACAGGGAACACAAGACGGCATATAAAACACGCTGGCGCCCATGTACGGAGTAGAGGCCACCCTGAAACACCTACGGAGTACTAGGCCTAGGTACCCGCGCGGAGACATTGAACATGCAAAACATCATCTAAAGACCTGGACGTCAGTCATCTCCTTTCTTGTCTCTGAGGGCTCGTATGCCACCGTACGGATTTTTCAATGGCCTTATTACTTGTGCTGAGAGCACGCACATTTGCACCATCCATCGCCGGCGTCGTTGAATTCAATATCGAATTTCCGCTTCGAAGCCAAAGGACGGATGTGACGGCACAGGATATGTGTCCCAATTGGGTCTAGCTTCTAATCCACAATTTTAAGCTTCTTGATCGGCAATCGACCCTAGCATCCCCAGCAAAAAAGAAATGGGACTCAAGCTGTTTTGTTACAGACTGATGGGGTCATGCTGCTGTGGAACGACTGTTTTCTTTTGTACGGAGTATGTACGATATGGAGTACTGTGAACAGGCAACGCCCACTTACAAGTTACCACAGAACCCTGGAACGAACAGGAAGTGAACTCTATGTGTCCGAGTCCAGTCGCCATGGGCGCCGTGGTCATGAAGTGTCGCATGGGTCAAGGTTGTGGTCGCACGATGACAGATACAAGCCGCATCACGAAGCTGACCACGGCTTCTGCGGTAGACTTATCGGGCACCAAACAAAAGGAAAGAACAGCCAGAGACCCTCTCGCCCCGGTTCATAGGGGACCAAGAACTCCTCACCGCTATCGACCGAGGCAGTTGCTGACCCGAAACAAAATCAGTGAGACGAGCAATTATGTACTTCGGCAAGGACGGCAGCCCGGTTTACTCGGAATCAAGTGGGCCGATGGTGGAGTCTGTGCAGCCAGTCGCCCGAATCCCGGCCAGCGCACCGGGACTTCGGTGGGTAGGGTGTGGTGGCTATGATCGTGACCATGGGACATCGGTTGACGGCGGTGGACATGCAGCAAATGTAGGCGTGAACTGTCCGCTGCTTCGTGGCATTGTGGGCCTTTGGTGTGGCAGCTAAAGACCTTTCTTCTGTTCTTCTTCCAAGTTCGCCACGGTTGGTTGACCCGCAAAACGCAAGACTGCTTCTGGCGGCCATTTAATGACGCTTGAGGTTGATGAGGACGACGACAACTCTTGAGGCGGGGGCTCTTGCGAACACCACAACAACCAGAACAACTTGAAGCAGGCGTGTCTTCTTGTGGCCTTCAAAGTCAAAAGTCTCGACCAATTTTTCTTTCTCCACTTCCCCAGAATGATTGTCCATCCATCTGCTCGTTGGGACCCGCTCGTTGAAGTTGCCCTTCCCCAGATTCTACGGGCCCCATCCCCAGATTGTTGGCTGGCTCCACTGCAGATTCCAGGGAAGTCTCCAAGCATCGTAGAGGACGAAGGCGCGCGCGCAACATCCGAGGTATTGACCATCATCTTGCAATTTGGCGGCTGGTTCGATACCGGAATGGTCGCCCCTAGCATTTTCTCAGTTGCTCTGTGAGTGTCACCCGATGAAGGGCACCCTCTCCTTCATGGTATCGGAGAAGCGCACCGTCTTCTGCTGGCCTTCGACTACAATACCATCCGAGACATGTGAGTATTCAGGTAGTCGCCATGCAGCGAGCAGCTCCCTAGGATTACTGTCTCGCCAGCGCTGACATGCCAGCTGGCTGGGCTGTTCACGGAACGCGTCCGCAGACCGGAGAGACCCGCGGACAGTCCTACTGAGCTTGCCGTCTGCCATCAAGATTGGTGTTCAGGACGGGTTGTGATGGATTTCATGGTGGCGGTCTCCGAACCGGAGCGTATGCAAGACGTTGTCGACACGCTGAGATGGCTCCGCAAGCAACAATTGGATTGATTCTAAGGCAGAGTGTCATCATCGAGTTGATGGATCCGAGCGCTGGCACTTCTCGAGGAGATCTTCCACTCTCTTCTGAGCCTTCAAGTTTTGACGTGACCTTGGAGATAGGACTGTGAGTCCTGGAGTCTGGTCCAAATAGAACCTCACTTGATCAAGCGATCCTGAAAAAGATCAATGGCGGGAGATCGTCCACGATTTATTAAGCTCCGGGACCCACCCGGAGCATATTCATTTCGCCGAGCCGGCAGTCGGTGATCTTCCCGATGAGGCAATGTGGATCTTCCGGGGCGGCATCATGCCCATGGCGTGCTTAGGCGCTTTCCTAACAGCCAGCCTCTCAAAAGACAGCCAGCGTGCTAGAACGCTCAGCTTTCCTTGTCTCCCGTCTCCTGACTTTCCAGGATAAAAGGCTGGACGTGAATTCTCACCGCAGCAATATGCAACTCCGTCCACAGGAGGAAGGCCGTTGGCAACAACAACACAGTGACACTCGCCAAGCCGGCGCCCCCTCCGGAAGCTCACAGGCTTCACAACAGCCTGCCATGGCTGCTGCCACACCGACTCGACCGAATATCATATTCATCATGGCTGATGATCATGCGGCCAAGGCCATAAGCTGTGTAAGTACCGCCAAGGTTTAAGCTCATTGCCGCATTCAGTGAGATGAGCGCTGCATTTACAAGTAAAGAGCTCGAGAGCAGAGGCAGCTTTAGGGAAAAGAAATTTGAAAAAAAAAAAAAAAAAAAAAAAAAAAGTCGCCGTACGCGCAGATGAACACACACAAAACATGCACACAACTTGCTCACCACTCTCCAAAACCCCCCACCCACAGTACGGCGCCAACATCAACCACACCCCCAACATCGACCGCATCGCCGCGGGCGGCATGCGCTTCACCTCGTGCTACGTAACCAACTCGATCTGCACGCCCTCGCGCGCCGCCATCCTGACCGGCACGCACAACCACGTCAACGGCGTGCTGACCTTATCCTCGGCCCTCAACACGCACCTCCCCAACGTCGCCAAGACCCTGCGCGCCGGCGGCGGCTACCAGACCGCCATGATCGGCAAGTGGCACCTCGGCGAGGGCCCCGCGCACCAGCCCTCGGGCTTCGACGAGTGGAGCGTGCTGCCCGGCCAGGGCGACTACTGGGACCCGACGTTCATCAACGGCGGCGCGGCGGCGGCGGTGGAGACCGTCGTGGAGGAAGGGTATGTGACGGACATCATCACGGCCAAGACGAAGGCGTTCCTCGCGGCGCGCGACACGCGCCGGCCCTTCTTCGTCATGTGCCACCACAAGGCGCCGCACCGCTCGTGGGAGGCGCACCCGCGGCACGCGCACCTGTACACCGACAAGATCCGCGTGCCCGCGACGTACACGGACGACTACAAGCACCGCGCGCGGGCCGCGGCGCGCGCCAGGATGCGCGTCGCCGAGGACATGACGTACTTCGACCTGGGGCTGTCGCAGCCGGACGGCGGGCGCGGCGCCGTCGGCGAGCGCATCTTCAGCGCGATGGGGTTCTCGCAGCGCAAGATCCCCGCGCCGAGCACGGCGGCGGAGCTGGCGGCGTTCAAGCTGGTGGACGGCGCGGACGGGACGGTGTACCGGTTTGAGACGCCGGCGGCGGTCGCCGAGTTCAAGTACCAGCGGTACATGCAGCGGTATTTGCGGACGATCCAGGCGGTGGACGACAGCGTGGGGGAGATCCTGGACTATTTGGACGAGAGCGGGCTCGCGGACAACACGGTGGTGATCTACACGAGCGACCAGGGGTTTTTCCTCGGCGAGCACGGGTGGTTCGACAAGCGCTTCATGTACGAGGAGTCGTTCCAGATGCCGTTCGTGATCCGCGCGCCGCGGGGCGAGATCGCGGTGCCGGGGAGCGTGTGCGCGGACATTGTGTGCAACGTGGACTTTGCGCCGCTGTTCCTCGACTTCGCGGGGCTGGCGGTGCCGAGCTACATGCAGGGGGTGTCGTTCCGCAAGCTGCTGCAAGGCGGGCAGGCGCCCGCGGACTGGCAGCAGGTCGCGTACCACCGGTACTGGATGAACAACGACTGGACGCACGCGGCGACGGCGCACTACGGGGTGCGGGACCGGCGGTGGAAGCTGATCTACTGGTATAACCAGGCGCTGGGGGTGCCGGGGGCGGCGGCGCCGGCGCGCGGGGAGGAGGGCGGGGAGTGGGAGCTGTTTGACTGCGTGGAGGATCCGCTGGAGCTGTTTAATTTGTATGGGGAGGAGGCGTATGAGGCGGTGAGGCGGCGGATGGTGGGGTTGTTGGAGAGGAAGATGGCGGAGATTGGGGATGAGCCGGTGCATGAGAGTGAGAGTTTGAGGGAGTCGTTTAGCGCGAGGAAGGTGGGATAGATGGGGAAGATGGGATGGTGGTGAGGTGTTCTGAGGTCGAGGGTGCTTGATTTGGTGGTCTACTGCTGTCGCTGGTATTTGGATCTCAAACGGTCAACTCCAGCTTCAGTGGGATACTGAGCCCTATCGTGAAAGTAGTGTCTACCTCTCACGTCCGACATCGTTACGACTATCCCAGAACCCTCATTCCTACAAAGGTAGCAAAGCACCCGACTCCCAAGCTCCGCATCACCGGCACAGCTCCATCTGCCAGCCCGCGGGATCGACGGAAGCAGAGCTAACAGTGACGTGCTGTATGCTTTGCGTGCCTATGCCTGTATAGCGTCACTAACCCAGAAGATGGCGATGGTTTGGTTCAGTTTGTGGCTTCTGAATGGTAGAGTCGAGTTTAATCAGATAGCTTGATAATTTTATAGCTGGACACCGGAGGGGGGCTGATGCTTTGGATTCTGTGTGATATGGCGACGACTCTAGCACCTAGCATGCAAGGAATGTCGTCTTACGTCTGGCCCCGGTACAGACTTCATGATCTCGCAAAAAGGGGATATTTATGTAATGAAGCTACTTAGCTATAGGGAGGTAGTCAGGGGGCGAGGCTAGCTTCTGTCACACTTCTATGCAATATAAAAAAAGAGCGCACCTCGGGAAGCAGCAGGTTTATCAAGCACTTCTCCTTCACATCTTGAACCAATCCAATCACAATGAACACATAGCATTCGTAAATCATAAAACTACCTAGGTAGGCTAATCGAAAATTCCCATTCAGATATCAAATCCTGCAGGACTCACACAATACACAGCACATTTGCACAACACCCTCAAGCCGTAAACGCCCTCAAAATCCCCATCCGCGGCGGACTCACCTCCCCGGGCCTCCTTGCCGCCATCCCCGTCTGAATAATCCGCATCGTCCGCTCCGCCGCATCCCTTAACAGCCCGTCCGTCCGCGCAATCGCCTCGTCCAGCGACAGCGGCGCATTCAGAATGCTCGCAAACGCCTCGATCCCCTCCTCGTACACCAGGTCCGCGCCGGCGCCGATAGTCCCCACCAGCGCAATCACCTGGCACGTTCTGCCCCCCTCGAGGCTGGCGCTGGCGCTGGCGCCCAGCTCGCGCGCGCGCCGCGCCACCTCGACCGTCATCTTGCCCTTCGCGGACTGGTGGTCCAGCGACCCCTCGGCCGTGAACACAAAGTCCCAGTGCTGCGACAGCGTCGCGTCGATGTGGAAGATCTCGTTGATGGCGTCCGCGCGCGCGCGCAGCTCCGCGCCGAGGAGCAGCAGCCCCGCGCCGAGGCCGCCCGAGGCGCCGCTGCCGGGCGCGGTGGCGATGTCGATGTCACCGACGACGCTGGGGAGGTGAAGGAGGAGGGGCTGCATAGCAACCGCGAGGCGCTCAAGCGCTACGGAGAGGAGCTCGACTTGCGCCGGGGTAGCGCCCTTTTGCGGCCCGTAGACGCGCGCGACGCCGTGCTCGCCGCAGAGGATGTTCTTGGTGTTGCAGACGGCCTGGATGACCACGCGGGGTGTCTGTGATGTCTCGGTCATCCCGGGACGGAGACGCGGGTGCACGTCGTCCAGCACGATGCGGTCCAGGTCGACGAGCGCCGCGCCGCCGGACGCCACGGGCAGCTCGCCGCCGCGCGCATCCAGCAGCCGCGCGCCGAGCGCCTGCAGCATGCCCGCGCCGCCGTCGGACGTGCCCGAGTCGCCACACCCGACGATGATCTTGGTGCAGCCCTCGTCCAGCGCGGCCCTGATCAGCTGGCCCACGCCAAAGGTCGTCGTCCGCGTCGGGTCGCGGTGCGTCGCGGGGACGAGGCGCAGGCCCGCCGCGGCTGCCATGTCGAGCACGCCGACCTTTTTATCATCGTCGTTGTTGTTGTTGTTGTTGTTGTTGTTGTCCGTGTTGTCCCGCCCCGTGATGATGCCGTAATACGACTGCACGGGCTCGCCTATGGGCCCCGTCACCGTCAGCGGCCGGAGGAACCCGCCCTGCGCGGCGATGAGTGCCTTGCAGAAGCCCTCGCCGCCGTCGTGCAGCGGCAGCTTGGCGATGGTGGCGGTCTTCTCGGTGACGACGCGGCGGATGCCGTCCTCGATGGCGGCGGCGGCCTCCTCGGGCCCGATGGCCTCTTTGAAGCCCGAGGGCGCGATGAGGATCTTGAGGTCGGCGGGCCGCGGGCTGCTGCGGCTGTTGCGGCGGGAGGAGGAGGCGGAGGGGATGGGGCGGCTTGGGGGCGCGAAGCCGCGGCCTCGAGGATTCGGGGAGCCTGGAGGACTGTGGCCTGGGATGGTGGGATGCGAGGAGGGTGAGTCGAGAGGAAGAGGGGGAAAGGGATCGACGGCGGCGGTGGGGGAGATGGGAGTGGGAAGCTCGAAGGATAGGTCGGGTACTTGGGTATTTAGATTCATTGTATTGGTGGCACAAGGGCGATATATGATATATCGAGGGAATGTTGGAATTCGGGATGTCAGGACGGACACTCTGAAATCTGAAGATGTGTTGGATGTTCGACGATAACTTGCTCGACGATATCTCGAACATCTTATAGAAATATCTAAACTACTGTAGATGCTTTGGGTGCACGAGCAGTCCTAATCTCCTAGTGGATAGTCTCAACCTGTGTGTGAAGGGATTCAAGTTTACAGTCTGGTATCAAAGCCCGCCCTAAAAATAGCACCTGAACAGTCGATGCAATAATTGCATAGCCGCGCGAACGGACGACTGCCACTGGTGTCTCGTGCACACACTTCAAAATGACTTGAGCATCTTTCTCTGTGCGTTTTGTTGCTGCATGAGTGAGGAATACAAGCAAATCTTGGGAAGAGTAAGTCTTCGATATAGGGCTTCTTGCTCCACAAGGCTCTAAAAGGGCCCGGTTCTTAATTCCAAACTAGGTCAAGATTGACAATTGTCGTCCAAGGCTGTGCTGACTTTGCCTCGCAGTGCCAGCTGGCTGCCAGCATTTACGGTTTTTTTATTTTCCTAGCATAGCCTCGAATCCTCGAATCTGGTGTTCAAGCCCAGCCAATGGCGAGCTCAGTCCTCGCCTTGTAGTCTGCATGCATTGTTGACTGGGCAGCTGGGCTTTCCGCGTTGGCATCGACGTCACTCGGGAACAAACACTTGTCCGTCTATAGGAACAACTTACTATGTAGGTAGTACCATACATACGGATAACAAGCAGCCCAGAAACTCAGCCCTGTGGCTTCTTTTCCCCCGTCAACCGGTCGTTCTCGGGGGAGCTTGTCTAGAGAGCTTGGGTGCCCAGGTGCATTATCGCGAAACAGCTCCAGCCCGACAATATTGCTACTACTGATACCGCGGACATCTGCCAAGTTGTCCGGCTTCACTTTTCCAAGATTGCGCCAGAGATGTAGGGCCTGGGCACACCAACACACTGTGACCTTGTGAGCCAGTCTAAAATTCTCTGGGTATGGGAAGAGGTCGGGAGGTCACGCGACACAAAATAAGATTCACAGTTTATTTAGACGAGCTTGTTGGTGTGGGTGTGATGATGGAATGGGAAATGTCTGGGCAATACAGATAATGGGCCGACCTTTTTTACTTTGAACTGCGAGCTCGGATCCGAAGAAGACTGCGGCGGGTAATACTTACATACTTCACTATCTAATATCCACAGCCTGCCTCTCAGCCTGGGCAGTCCGACTTGACACTTGTTAGCGGTGAATCACGGTGCTGCATATACCTGCTGTTTCTAAATTTAGCACCCCACGCTGCTGCTTCCCCAACACCAAGACCCGACCTCGACCAATTGCCCTTGCGCGCTCTACGGCGGCTCAGGGCAGTGTCGCCTGGTCGATTGTGGCGGAGAGGGAAAGATAACGCACAGACGCCGAGGCTGTGGGCAATTTTTTTTTTTTTTTTGGGCTCTGGTGAGCTAAAGCCGTGTTGTGGGCTTTAACCTCGTCCTGTTTGATCACCTGTAGACTCACATTTGCTTGATGTATGTACTTAACCCTATATTTGTAAGTCGCCACGGGAACTTCAAGAAGCCTCAAATATTATAATATAAGTATGGAAAGGTACCTCGGTAAGATGCCAACTGCCCAGTGTCCAGTCCAGCCAAAAGAGCAAAATGCCTCTTATCAAAAGCACATATCCATATTCAAGAGCCAACACCGGGTTCGTCGGCCCACCAGCCCCGGATGACGGCCATTCCTTGCTGCCCAAGTTTTCCTTTGAGAACCGGACCATGAGCTCGCCGATAATACCAATGAGAAGTCTGCGCCGTGCGATGCGACCGGACGAACCGTCCAGTGAGGATCTGGAGACATTGCTGGAACGGCCGTCCGTCGAGGAGATTTCTGACGAGGAAGATGCGCGGAAGGATCCTAATCTGGTGAGTTTTCTTTTTCTGTGTGCCATGAAGCCCTGAACTGGTATCACATCGGGATATGCTGAGTAGGGCAGGGCACGTACTGACTGCCACAGGTCACCTGGGACGGTCCTCTCGACCCCAAGAATCCCTTGAACTGGTCCCCAGGCAGGAAATGGATGGCCACGATCCTCGTCTCCCTCTTCACATTCATCTCCCCCTTCTCCTCCACAATGGTCACGCCCGCACTCGAGGAGATAGGCGACAAGTACGACATCCCCGAAGGCTCGCCGCAGCAGTTGATCATGACCATCTTCCTCCTTGGCTTCGTCGTGGGGCCCTTCACACTGGCACCGCTCTCGGAGATCTACGGCCGCGTCGCGGTGCTGCGGTACGCGAGCTTGATATACCTGGTCTTCAACACGGTGTGTCCGTTTGCGCAGACCAAAGAGCAGCTGTATGCTTTTCGCTTCCTCAGTGGTATCGGAGGGAGTGCTCCGCAAGCTGTAAGTTTGTCCACCATATTTACACATGCTCCCATAAATGTCTCCTCCACATCAAACAATACGCAATCTCACCATCTTCCCCCCTTCCCTCACCAGGTCTGCAACGGCGTCCTCGTCGACACCTGGCGCAAAGAAGAGCGCGGCAAAGGCCAAGCCATCTACGGCATCCTGACCTTCATCAGCCCGACGCTCGCGCCCATCATGGGCGCCTACATCGTCGAGTCCGACAAGGGCATCTACTGGGGCTGGATCTTCTGGATCACGTCGCTGTTCAGCCTGGCCGTGCAGGTCACAGCCTGGTTCTTCCTCAGCGAGACGTACGCGCCCAAGCTGCTGGGCGACGTCGCGAAGCGCATCCGCAAGGAGACGGGGAATAGCGAGGTGCGCACCGAGTATGACGAGCGGAACAAGAGCCGCGCGGGGATTGTGAGGAGGCGGCTGGTCATGCCGTTTATCATGCTGGCTACGCATCCGGCGGTGCAGGTGCCGTCGGTGTTTCGCGCGGTGTTGTATGGGATTATGTACCTTGTGTGAGTTTCATTTGGCCTCCAGGGCGTTCCTTTCCTTCTGGATACAGTATAATCTCTGATATCGCACAATTTTTACTAACACGAAAACCCGCAAGACTATCCACATTTGAAAACGTATGGACTGGCATCTACGACCAAGACAAACGCACAGCAAGTTTGAACTATCTCTCTCTCGCCATCGGCTTCATCATCGGTCTACAAATCAGCCACCCACTCATGGACAAGGTTCGTATTCCCCCCCCTCCCCCCCCTTCTATCACCAACAAAACATCCACTAACACCACACACCCTCCACAGCTCTACGCACACCTCAAACGCAAACACCCCGACCACCCCACCGGCCTCCCCGAATGGCGCATCCCGCCCATGGCCCTCGGCGCGCTCCTCGCGCCGCTCGGGCTCCTCCTCTACGGCTGGTCCGCGGCGCGCCGCCTCCCCTGGCCCGTGCCCAACGCGGGCTGCGCGCTGCTCGCCGTCGGGCTGATCATCGCGTTCCAGGCCGCGCAGGCGTACGTCACCGACGCGTACGACCACCAGTACGCCGCGAGCGCGGCGGCCGTCGGCGCGGTCATGCGCACGCTGGCCGGGTTCGGGTTCCCGCTGTTCGCGCCGCGCATGTACGAGGTGCTGGGGCTGGGCTGGGGGAATACGCTGTTGGCGGGCGTGGTGCTGGTGTTGGGGGTGGGCGGGACGGTGGGGATGTGGGTGTTTGGGGAGAGGATGAGGGCGGTTAGTAGGATGGGGATGCCGAAGGTTTGATGGGGATGAGGAGGAATAAGCAGGGCTTGTTGTTCACACAAGATATGGACACGGGTGGTTAGTGTGTATGTATATATATATGGGTATCAAATTTTGTTTTGTAGATAAAAAGCATCTAGTTCTATAACCCGCAGAGTCTTGATACTTTTGTGCAATCGCAAACCAAAGCAAATGCAAAAAGCAAGTACCAAAGCAGACGCAAGTTTCCCAGCACCAGGGACCATGACCCAGAACGAGCGCGGTCAGTTTATGTAGAAGCGCCCATCAAACATATCACGACCGCCGATCACCACGCCGCCTCTCGCCGCGATCAAAGGGAGGAACATGGCGGAAGTCATCCATCGGCCGCAGCGGGGGGGTCATCCTCTCCCGCATCCTCGCCGCCAGCCTCGCCGCCTCCTGCTCCTCGCGGACTCTCTTCACCTCCGCCCGCTCAAGCAGCACCCGCCGAGCCTCTTGCTCCTTGCGGGCCTCCTCGCGCTCCCTGGCCTGCCTCTCCCGGGCCTGCCTCTCGAGGAGTCTTTCCGCCTCCTCCCGCACCCGGGCGTTATACTCCGCGCGCAGCCTCTCCTCCTCGATCCGCTGCATCTCCTCCTCCACCCGCAGCCTCTCCGCCTCCGCCCGGATCTGGCGGTTGCGCTCCTCGAGGAGCTCCGCCTCCGCCGCGCGCTCGTTCTCCTCGCGCTCGCGCTCGCGCCGCGCCTGCTCCCGCCGCGCCATGTCCTCCAGCTGCTCTTCCAGGTGGTCTCGGACCCGCCGCGCCTTGTGCCCGACCGCCTCCGCCGCGTGCCGCTGCATCCGCTCCGTGTAATGCGCAAGGCACAGCGAGATGTGCTCCGCGCCGCCCAAGCGTGGGGCCTTGCATCCCCTGGCTTTACACGCATGGCTCCCGCAGTAGCCCTGCCGGTGCGTCGCCTCCTGTCCACACCCGCCCATCGCACAGCAGTGCTCCTCGCAGAAATACGATCCATCACATCTCACTGCGGCACACCCGTCCTTCCTACACTCATGCGCCTCACAAACACCCCGTACCTCCCGCGCGCCCGCCAGACACCCCTGCACCGTACACTCGTGCGCGCCACAGAACCGTGCAGCCGGGTTTCCCATGTGGTACACCGCCTGCGCGCACCCACTCGCCGCGCAAGTATGCCGCGCGCAGTACGGCGACCCGGACCCATCCTTCTCGCCCGGGCACATCTCGAAGCTGCACTTGTGCATCCCGCACAGCCGCGCGCCGGGCCGCGCGAGCGTTCCGGGGCGGCACCCACCACCACCATGCTGCTGTCCAGCGCGAGCGCAGAGGAAGTGCTCCTCGCAGTGCGGCAGCAGCTGGCCCGACGAGGGGTGGGCGATCCGCAGCCGCCTGCATCCAGGCACGACGGCGCAGGGGAGGTGGCGCGCGCAGTGGGCCATGTTGTTGGCGACGGCGACGGCCTCGCTCGGACACCGCGCGGCCATGGCGCAGGTGTGGGCGCGGCAGAGCAGGGCCGGGTGGTGTGTGTCGGGCTGGTTGGCGCAGCCGCGGACGCCGCAGGTCAAGTGCTGCGCGCAGACGCGCACGTCGGCGCTGAAGCGCCTGTTCCTGCAGCCAGCGGAAGAAGAACTATGGGCGCAGCGGTGGTGCGCGCAGAGGTAGGCCGAGGCCGGGGCGGCCTTGTCGGCGCGAGGCGCGAGGCGCATGCAGCCGGCGGCCTTGCATTTCCCGTGCCAGGGGCAGTAGCGGTTGGCCGGGTCGCGCGGGTTGATGCAGAAGGGGACGGACTCGGAGCGCGGCGCTTGGCAGGTGTGTTCCTGGCAGTAGTTGGAGTAGATGCGGACGCCGCTGGCGAGGGTGTTGTAGACGTGGCGGCGGTCGCAGCCGGCGAAGAGGCAGGCTTTGCGGGCGTGGCGGCAGTGGCTGTCGACGGCCATGGTGTTGTTGTTGTTGTTGTTGTTGTTGTTGTTGTTGTTGGGCCGCCTTGGGCGAGAGATGTAGATGGTGTCGATGATCTCGATTCGAGCCACGTTGGCGGAGTGGATGTGGATACTCGGTATTTTTGGTGGTTTGAGCTGATAGGATAGCCTTATCGAGTTTGACGAGGCTGGAGCACTTTACTGGATGTGGGCATCGACGATAGGTGACGATGTCTCTTGGGTTGGAGCCTTGTATTGTAGGTACTTGAGTGCAAGTGTGGATATATGGCTTGCAGGTCAAGCAGGTAGCAGGTACGATGGATGGTTGGTGGATATAGTAGAAGAAGGGGAACAGCATCCGATTCGGGCACAGGAGGACGACATGTAGGCCTCGACTTATAAGATACAGTTTCGTCTGGGCGCACGTGGGAGTCCTCCATTGTTCTGCCTGGAAAATACATAGAAGCGGTTTTGGGACGACGATATGCGTCACAACACACTTTGTTGGATGCGGGAGTCCTCAGAAGAGAGTCCAGGTTGTGCAGATACAGTAGATGTCCCAAAACACCCCGAGCCGGATGGGAATATACCTTCTGTGCGGTAACAATGCAGGTGAGGCGGCAGGTACTGTTTTGCAAGATTTTACCCGCAAGACCATACCCCATTGTCATTTGTCCAGTTGGCGCAGTGCATGTAGAAAAAGGCAGACACACTTGACACACTGGCACAGGGCTGTTGCGTTCCTGGGTGGATGATTAGTGCTTACAGGCGCTGAGCACTGCCTGGCGCTTTCGGTTCCACACACACTACCACCCTCGCCTTGGCCTCGTGAGCCGCTGTGCCGCACTGTTGCAGAATCGTGCACGACAAAGTGCAAATCCCACGATCTTGGTGGGGGAGAGGGCAGGGGGGCTTGGAGGGGGGCTGATGGTGGTTGTTTGATCTTGGTGTACGGATACACAGAAATCATAGAATATTCACCGAGGGCACACGGGTGGGCCCCGAGCCGGGAGCACTTGCTCTGGACTTTGGGTGGTTGACCAAGGACGAGATAGAAAAGATAATCTGGGTTAGACAAAGCAGGAAAAAACCGAGATGACAGGTGTCGGACCAGACGCCAGAACGCCAGCTGCACCCACCACTGGACGCACACAGCTAGTGTCACCATCAACGAACTGGTGTGGCAGTGAAGCAGTGAAGTGATCATCTCCCACTCCCCCCCCCCCCGGTCTGCCGACCATGACACCATCTTGCTTCGTGCCGGTGACTTCAACGGCAAACCCTGGCCTGGACCACCCGACCGGTTTGTGGCTTGCTCTAGCAATGCACGGCGTCAGTACTTTTCTTTGTTCCTAAGCTTTCCCACAGTGCCTGGCCCCCGGCCCCCTCAGTCAATGACTCTTCCTCTTGCGGGCGTTTGAAAGTGCGGTTTCTGCCTCCTGAGGTCATGATGAGAGAAGCGCTGTAAATCTTGCGGGTGGTCTTTGGTGGTGTGGTTCCCGGCGCCCAAGGACCTCCAGGCAACAGCTCGTTGCCGGTCGCGGAAAAAGTGCCTGAGTCGAGTTCTTTGTGCTCCTGCAGCCAGGAAAGAAGGAGATTGTGTTGGGAGTGACGACGACGCGCATTGCGCGCAACAAAGACAAGCTGAAAGTTTCCGGAGACAATAGTCTGTGTCTGGAATCTTCAGCCTCTTTGTCTGGGTGGTGACACGTATACCTAATCTGCGCGCGGCGTTGCACAAGAAAACTGTTTCAATGACCCGAATACCGCACAGAAGTAAGTAAGCCGCCATGCAAAGGGACCAGAATTGAGAGGCAGCCGAGTGTGTTCTAAGGCTGATTTGGGGGCCGAACAGTGAAGCAGCACACTCCTGCCAAAAGCTGATCGCGGCGGTGGTGGTCGTGGTTTCGTATTTCGTGGATGCAGAATATGATGTTACTTTGCAGATGAAGAAGCTTCCAAGGTTTGCTTGAGCTGCTGCGGACGCGCAACTCTTGGGTTGTTGGTTGAGAGGGACAAGCTTCTAGGAGCTATGGCCCCTTACAGGCAAGATAAGATCTGTGGGTTCGCACTACTATAACAGATACTATCAGGCTACTACCTTCTCTTGGTGGTCTTCTGCTAGGTTCAGTTTTAGATCTAGGCCCCACAACTGATATTCCCGCGAGATCTCCACAACCCCATGCCAGGAAACTTAGAACGTAAACCGCACAGCCCCTTCTGCGCCTGTGGCTTTCCGTGCCAGGCCAAAAGTCTTCCCCCCCTCCCCCCCACCGACCAGCTTGACACAGCCTCCCAACATAACAAGTACGACATCATCGGTGTCGCAACACACATTCTTCAATATGAGGCGCCCTGTGCTATGTGAAGAAAAATCTCCGACCCAGCTCAGCTGCTCCTCGTCTGATCTTCCAGTGCATCATCCCCACGGTTGGCCGGTCTGGTCACGCGGGGAGGGCAGGGTTTGCCTGATCCTCGGCAAGATATCTCTCCTGAAGTCTAGACCTCCTGCTGCTGCCTAGGTGCCTCGCACAGCTGCAAACTTACATACATCCCGAAGGTCTACTCGTCGCTAACAAAACTGTTAGGAACTGCGTACGTAGAAGGTAGGACTTCGAATTTTGCCCAGTTTGCAGACGAGTCAGCTGGCCTCTGGAACGGGTCTCTCGGTCTACACAGTCATTCCTCCCTTCCTCAGGCCAGCCTGCCAGCCTGCTGCCAGCCGGTCACACAGTCATGGGTGGAACAAACGGCGGCGCCCCCCCCCCCCCATCCCGCGCGATTGCGCGTGAGCTGATCTTGGTCGGGCCAGGGCCTCGACCATGGCGGCCACAGTACAGTACAGCACAGTACAGTACAGCAAAGTGCACGAACGCGTAACCTGGACCTCGTTGACGGGCCTTCACCACCCGGCGGCAGGCATGGACGGCCCTCGGGGCCTGACGTTCATCCGAGCGCTTTGCATGGCCTATTCTTTGGACCCCTATGTTTAGATGTTTTCGCCGTCTACCAGGGTCCAGGGTGCACCGACGCAAAAGGCGCTGAAGCCGTCTGCATATTCGTCTACCTAGGCAGGTTTTGGGTCTCGCGGGCATGAGCGTCCCAGTGGATGCAGTTCTCCGCAGTATCGCTCAGGCCGGTTGCCCTGCTTGTTCTCGGCGTTTCGTGGCGAGACCATCGTCTAGGGTAGGTAGCTGCCGTCGATGGCTTTCTCTGTCTGTGGGGGCGGCAGCGGGAGAAGGGGGGGGGGGCGGAAACTCTAGAGTGTCAACCACGACATCGGGAGAAACTCGCTCGCGTCCCGCCATGAAAGGGTCTGTCCAGCTGAACTGCGCTGCAGTCATCAGCATCTTGCGACCAAGCTTCCAATAGTTTTGTTTGTCATCCTCATCATACTCGTTCGCCGCCCCGTTTCCTGCATCAGGCAGGGCCGCAGACGTCGTGTCGTGTCTGATCTCGGGCCGTTGCTGGAAGGGGGGAGGTGTTCCCGTCTGCAGGGCACCAACATGTTGACTTCGTATGGCGGACCATGTTCAACAATTCGTGCTTCAAACAGCCCACTCACAGGTCCCTGATCCAGTGACTTTGATTCCATCCTGCTATCCTTGAAATTCAAGCGACTGTCCCTGGCAAACTGGTAAACTTCACTATGACTATAAAGTCCTGCCCGCCGCCACGCACAAGTATGTGAGGACCTCTAGCTATGGCCATGCCCAACACGGGATCGATATTGTTCCGTTCCAATGTCCCCTATGAGCAACGCAGTGGTCTATCTGGCAGCCTTCTGACCTAAGGTATCTACTACATCCAGTCAGTCAAGGTGTCCGGGGTCGTGGATGACAGAAGTACATATCACTGCGACTCTTCGAGAAGACCCTGGCTAATGTCCTTTGACCGCTTCATTTGGGTAGGCAAGCGCCTTCAAATTTCAGGAGCAGACTCGTGCGCTCTGTACCACGGCTGAAGTATACAGAGTATGGAGGAAAAACTTCACTTCCATCGTTGCAACGCAGGACCCGAGAACCACCGGCTCGAGTCCAGCTACCACGCCGTCGAAGTCTTTCACATGCCCAAGTGGTAACTATCCTTGACGCCAAAACCTCGCTCCGCGATCTACGTGGCAAGCTTAAGAACGCCCCAACATATTATCCCAAGGACAGAAAATATGAATTTATGGAAAGCTTCCGGACCATACTCGGATACTGGCGACCTGCCATATCAGGATTGCCATTGTCCTCCCCCACAGAGTCTGAGGTCGGCGATCTCAACTGCCGGCACGGGGCCTGGACCATGTGCATTTGGGTGAAGTGACAACGGTCTAGGCACGTTGTGGCAGCGAGTTTGGAAGCGACACATTAAAGAAGTACGACATTGTGGTCGCCGCGTAGGGGGCGCATGTATAGTGCCGGACCATATCAAAGGACACACGGACCATGGCTGACGGCAAAGTTCACCACAATGTCAACCACAATACCAAGTCAGCGACAGAAAGCCCATTGACTAGAAACCTTGCCCTTTGATCCTCATGATCGGGTTCGATCATGGAATATGTTCATCAAAAAGAGACCAAGCAAACACGCTCAGCATGGCATGGCCCAGCGTCGAGTATAAGTACAAGCCAGCTCGACCACCCAGAGCCTCCATATTTCCTCTTCATTCCCATCCATCATCTCAACAACCCAAAAACATTCACTTCCAACAATCCTTCGACCTTCACGCTTCCAAAAACCCAAACACTCAAAATGCCTTCCCACACCCAGACTGCTAACTCCTCCATGGGAGCCAACGGCTACTCGCTCTGCGTCGTCATGTAAATTGGGCCCCGATCTCCGGGCGCCTCTTTGCAAGATGCAGAATACGCGGCAACTTTCCTACAACCACCTCCCTCCACTTGAAAAAGGTCCGATGACTTTTCATCCCGGGGGACAACGGGAAACTCACTTCCCTCGCGCATACACGAGCCAGCAAAAACAAACCCGACCTCGATGAGCAACACACACACCGGCCCTTCCACGGCTCCCGGTGGTCAACTTTGTCCTCTCTTCGAGCGCCATCCTCTTCGCTTCTTAATAAAAACGCCTGCCGCCTTTCTCAGTATTGTATGATGACGATCGGATAGGAACGGAATGTGTGGTGGGGCTCAAATTTACGAGGATCTATTAGGACCAGTGGGGGAACTTGGACCTGCGAGGGGAAGGGTTTCTCGCTATGACTGGTGGGCAATTTTGGGGGGGAGTGGTCGGATAGTTTGTAGATGCTGTCTATACCGGGCTTCTACTGAGCATTCGGTATACCAAATGAACACGATCACTTCTCCAATATCGTGGTCCATTCATTGCAGTCAACGTGATATACTGAACATCTTCGAGAGAATAATGAGTGTGATATCTGACCCGCAACGTTTGGTACCACATATATCATATTTGTACACAGTTCCACCTTCAGAAAAGTATAAACATGTAGAAACAAGAAATATCTCCAGAAAGATCCTCCGCCCTCAGTTTTCAGCAACCTAAACATGACTAGAAAGTCAGAATAGCACCAGCCTCCCCCGGCACCGTCGCCGCCACATTCTCCGACCCCAGCAACGTAAACGCATACGGAATATCCGCCGCCGTGATCGTCCCCGCCGGCGCCGTGTTACTCGCCCCGCCAAAGTCGTTGTCCTCCTCCGTGACATACCCGACATCGTCCGAGTACAAGCTCGCACTCGGGCTCGTGACGTTCACAAACACGTTGCTCTGCACCAGCACCTGCGCGCCGTCCCGCGCGTCGATCGCCGTGCTCATGTCCTCGTAGTAGTTGTTGTACACGTGGCCGGTGCCGAAGCGCAGCGAGGGCCCGCGCGAGCCGAGGCGCGCCCAGTGGTTGTTGGCGTACGTGATGCGCAGGTGGCCCGTGTCCTCGGCGCCGTTGTTGTCGCTGTGCCCGATCAGGCTGGTCTTCCAGTGGTCGTGCAGGTGCGTGTGCGACACGGTGATGAAGTCGGCCGCGTGGCTGGCGTCGAGGAGCCCGTCGTAGTAGTCTTTGTCGTGGGTGAGGTCGCTGGAGAGGTCACAGTGGTCGATCCAGACGTTGGTGGTTTGCTGTTAGGGGGGAGGGGGGTGATTGTTAGAGCGGGGGAATATTTTTCTGGTTTGGAATTTGCGGGGACCCGGGTGGGGGGCAACTACTTACGTCGATTCGGATGGCGTCGCCCTTGGTGGAAGCGAGGACCTTGGAGGAGATGATGTTCCGCACGATGATGTTGCTCTGTCGGCGGAGGTAGAGACCAACTCCGTCAAAGGCTGCGAGCTTCCGTCAGTACATCGGCGTCTTGATGGGGCTTTCAAACACACAGAAATGGATTCACTTACTGGCGCCAGGAAGGCCAACAATAGTCTTGTTGCTTCCGATGCGAACATCTGTCGCTCCGGAAATAGTCCCCGACACCACAACAACCCTGGGTGTGGAGTCCTTCTCATTCACAGCGGCCGTGAACTCGGCAAGAGTAGAGACCGTAGTCACCGTGCCTCCG
Source organism: Ophiognomonia clavigignenti-juglandacearum (assembly GCA_003671545.1). Classification (NCBI taxonomy): domain Eukaryota; kingdom Fungi; phylum Ascomycota; class Sordariomycetes; order Diaporthales; family Gnomoniaceae; genus Ophiognomonia; species Ophiognomonia clavigignenti-juglandacearum. The sequence goes on along the minus strand of PYFS01003125.1, from coordinate 28,623 downwards.
GAGCCACCCTTCGTGCCGCCGTTCAGCGTGGCGTATCCCAGGGTGGCAACATCGGAGATGGTCGCCCGCTTCTCGATGTTGACGTGGTGCACGTCTCTTGGGTCCGTGGTGGGTGTGGGCGACGACGCTACCACCGCAAGCAGCGCCGCTAGAATAGGGAGGAGTGCGTGCATGATATGAAGTTCTACCTAGGTAGAGTGGGAATATTCTGGTGCTGAATCCAGTGAAATGTGCTCACCACCTCTTGGCGGATGTCGTCCTTATGTAGGAACCCGTTTACTACCCACGATCTCATCTAGCTACTTAGTACTTACCCCACAGATTAGCTGCAGCTGCATAGGTCCTGTTTCATGGCAGTAATAGAGGTGGTTCTGCAAAGACTGTGATATTGGAATATTTCCACCTATGGCTGCAGGTGATGAGGTGGTTTTCCACAAATCTGGTCAACTTGTGGAAACAGCCCTTGCATTTGCAATGCCGTGCGGTCCGACAAGCGACCAACTCAACAGGAACAACGAAATGAGCTTGACAACTTAGAACGTGTGTGATGCGCAATGATGCGCCCGTCTCTGCACAACACAACGGCATGTTCCGGTCCGCAGTAGCATTATAGGACTGACTGCCGTGCGTGCATATATTCCACCACTTGACAGTCGCCGGAGCCATCGTGCCAAGACTTTGATCTATAGATAGCACCGGTGTGGCCATCCGGAGGGAGCACCGAACTTGTGGAAGATCTCGTCTCCGCTGTGGACACTATGCGCGAACACATCGCAAATATCTCGATTCGACCCCGAGGATGTGCTGGGGAAAACAAATGTCAAGTTAAGTCTGAAAGAAAATACAAGCGAGGTCAGATTCTTCATGGCTCCAGTCACTCAGCACGGCCAGCGTGGGCAGATATTCAAGCGATCCTGTCAGAGCACGAGATGTTGACGAAGCCCACTCTGCTCACGTAAACAGGGCGCCAGGGAGCCTGGTTTACCAGTCACCGGCTCTCCGGTTTTTTTTTCCTGGTCGTTGTCGTTCCATTCCTTTTGTGCGAGAACAGCTTATCCTGCCCGTGCCAGGACAGATCCACGGGGAAGCGGCAAGCCCCCCCGAGCTGACGACTGAATGGAGCTACCACGGGGACATTGCACCAGAAGAGATGACTGCTATCACAAAAATCTTTGCTCAGCTCCTGCCGCCATGGCGATGGTAAACAATAGCGTATCTACTCGGTACTGGCGGAGCGAGAAGGTCCTCCCCCCACCTTGTTAGATAGAAAAAAAAAACACAGAGAAAACCAAAAGGAGGCCATTGTCGGAGCTGTGGGACCAGCAGCGCAACAGGAACCATTTTCGCCGAGTGAGGATTGATCGTGCGTGCATCTTCGTTCCGCTGCCCAGGTGGCTGCTGGTTTGGGTGTCGCTTGGTCAAGCAAATTCAACTTAGAACGAGTTCCACAATCTCGGCTTGCTGCTCAACTCGTAGCTATCAACGATAGCAGCTTGCAAGCCGTTCGCCTGGGCTTAGTAGGGGTCAAGGGCGGCGGGATTTTCCAAATTCAGGACTTAACGGCCCGACCGGAGTACCAAAGTTAGTATCTGGCTCCAAAATTCCGGCTCCCGGGTGATTAGCTCCGGACCGAAGGCGCCGGCCCGTCATCCGGGCCCCGGGCCCCCAGGCGGGTCCGGGTCCAGAACACTTCAACGTAGCAATAATGTATTAGGCCAACCGAACCCAGAATCGCAAAACATGATGACCCAGACTGCCTTTACTTGTGACTTGCCATCCGCCTGCCCTCACTCAGTATGAGTGGCTTGTTGCTTGTGCTGAAAGCGCTAGAATCGTGACTTATGCTGCAAGTAGTGGCTTGCGGGCACAGAGCAGCACGCCCTAGACCCGACGCTGACGGATTCAACACACTTACACTGGCTAAAGTAGTAAGTATGCGCTGCATATGATATGCATATGTTTTCCTGGTTGTGAAAAGCTCCTCGTCCTCAAAAATGGATGTGTACCTAAGTATGGTGTTCACTGTTCCGCCATGGCTCGGCGGTCTCGATACACCCATAATACTGCTTTATTGCATACTGTAGTCTCAATTTGCTTCCTCCCCCCCCCCTTCTCCCTGCGAGCACCTCATCGAGGCTCACCATTGTGTAAGGACCCGACGCGGAATCGTGATCGATAAGCATCATTCCCTCATGTTTCATGGAGATGTTGATTGGCATTTTGAAATCTGGGCATGAGCCTGAGGACACATGTTGCTGCACATGTTGCTGAATGGGTGAGATGCTTGATGCTCGAGTGAGACCATTCCTTGGCGCCACGCCGTCGAGGAACATGTCGCGTCAGAAATAGATCCTTAGTGTCGAGATTACCAACAGGAGACTCTCGCGATCAAGTGATGAGTTCCACTGAAAAAAACTTGACGAGGACAACATTGAAGTGAAGAAGTGCTAAGACTCTATATCTAGAAACGATAACGACCAGCTGAACGGAGCTTATATCCTTTTGCAGCAGCCTTAAATTGCGCTGATTACAGGGAGGAATGGCCTTGACGAATTCGCCATTATTGCTCGCGATGGTATCATGCGCCAACTGCGGGGCTCCACCAGCTTCGCAGCGCTGGAGGGACCAAAACTTGACCTTGAACGCCACAGAAGAATATGCACAATGCGGGATTCTTCATCTTGATTATAGTGGTTGTCCCTTTCTTTTCAAACTTCTCCCTGATCTTGGTCCTCGACTCCCGTCCTCGAGGTTTTCTGAAGTTCTCAGCCTCGCACATTTCTGTAGGGTTATACTTCTCTCATCCACTACACGACTCAGGGCTACAGCGCTGGTCAGTATCTAAAAAGGAATGGAAATAAAACTCAACAAAGACCGGGAAACATGAGAATGGAACAGTTCGTGACGACGTTCAGCGCGTCTGGACAGCCGCCCAAGGAAACATGCAAACAGTGCAGGTGTAAGCCATCCCACCTTTTCAGCACTCCACATGCAGTCAGTCGCCGAGAACGCATGAAAACCACCTACCCCGATATAACATAAACCGGCCCCAAAATCCCTCTCTAACACCGACCACCAGTCCGCAAAGTAAAATGCGACGGGCGCCGCCATAATGACACCGGAGGCTGCGGCGACTGCAAGCGGCTGAAATTCGACTGTTCGTTCGTCTCAGGCGCAACACCAACAACACCCACGGCCATCCACACCACTAATACTACTACCACTCACGCCGCCACCATCAGCAGCAGCCAACTCAGCCCAACAGCAGCAGCAGCAGCCGGCGGCGGAGGAGCAGAAACCGGGAGAGTGGTCGAGCGCCGCCGCACCAGCAAAGCCTGCACGCACTGCCGGGTCCAGAAGATCCGCTGCACGGGCGGGACGCCCTGTCTGTCGTGCAAGAAGAAGACCGTATCGTGCGTGTACGGCTCCGATCGACGGCGGGGGAGTAGCCGTGCGGCGCAGGTGGCTTCTTCGAGCGGAGGTGGTAGTGCGGCGGGGTGGACGCCTGTGAAGGGTGGTGGTGGGTTCCATCCTCAGAGGAGCAAGGAGGAGGAGGAGGAGGCGAACGATACAGCCTCGACGACGACGACTACTACATCGCCGACGACACCGGGAACGACGACGACGGCGGGCTCAGAGAGGGGGGCCGCTTCTTCTTCTGCACAAACGACACAACAGACGCAGATGCAGACGCAGCAGACGAGGGCGGGGCCGCTGTTGTTGCCGCCGGAGGTGGAGCAGCTGCTGGAGTTTTACTTCCGCCATGTGTACGCGCTCCCGTCGTATGCGTTCCTGCACCCGCAGACGACGCTGCGGCAGTGCCGCGAGGGGAGTCTCGACACGTGTCTCGCGTACGCCATCTCCGCCGTCGCAAGCCACCACCGCGGCGGCGATGTTGTCGGACAGAGCTGGATACAGGCGGCGGAGGAGCTGATATGGAAGCATCTCGAGTCGCCGACGCTGTCGAGACTACAGGCGCTGCTTTTGGTGGTGCTGTATCACGTGGAAACGGGCGCCAACAAACGGGCGTTTATGCTGTCGTCGATCGCGGCGCGGGCGGCGGCGGCGATGAGGCTGAACTATGAGAGGACGGCAGGACACCTGGACGACGCCACCGGACGGATATCGAGAGAGGTCAGAAGGAGGGTGATGTGGAGCCTCAAGCTGGTCGAGCGGTATTTCTGCATGGGCCTCCCCGAATTCGAGCTCTGCCCCGTCGAAGCACTCTACCTCAACCTCCCCTGCTCAGAAGAAGAGTTCAGCTCCAGCTCCAGCTCCAGCTCTAGCTCCAGCTCCATGGACACCCACCCCCCCGAACGCAACCTCCAAACCTCCGACTACGGCTCCTACCAGCTCTGCGTCAAGCTCGAGATGCTCCGCCGCGACATGGTCAAACTCACGCGCTCCCTCTCGGTCCACGACGCGCCCTTCCCGCAACTGCCCAGTCTCATCCACGGCTTCGAGCAGCACATCGCGCTCGTCGGCGCCGAGCTCCCCACTTCCTCTTCCTCTTCCTCTTCCTCTAACTCCAGCTCTAGCCCCGGCGGCGGCGGCACCGCCGCGGCGACGGCGCCCTGCCTCACGCCCGAGCACATCGCGCAGCTGCTCCCCACGCCGTGGCTCGCGCGCCGCGTGCTCGTGCACCTGTCGTACCACCAGGCGCACATCAACCTGTACCGCATCCTGCTACGCGGCTACGGCGACGCCGCGCCGCCGGCCGTGCTCGACGGCCTCCTCCTCGACGGCGACAGCGATGGGGAATTGCTTTGCAGCAGGGCCGCACACCTCGCGCTGCACCACGCCACCGCCGTCGTCGACATCCTCGCCACGCTCAACCACCAGAGCCCGCGCCCGCAGCTGCTCGAGTTCGACACCGCCATCTGCGGGTATCACGCGACGCGGGTGCTGCTCTTTCTTGCGTCGTCGTCGTCGGGCGCGGGCGCGGGCGCGGGCGTAGGCGACTACCACCATAAACACCACAGAAGCAATAACAGCAATAGCAACAACCGCTCATCGTCACCACCACCACCACTCGTCGTCGGCGAGGAGTGGGCCCTCAGCCGCGCGGAACTCTGCCTGGCCAGCCTGCGCCGCTTCTTCCCGACGTCGCGGCTCGCGCGGCCGATTCTGGACGAGATGAAGCGCATGATTGCGCAGTTCTCCTCGCGCAGCGCGGATGGTACGACGCCGAATCGGCTGGTGTCGCCCATTCCCGGAGGAGGAGGAGGAAGGGGGTCGTCGGGGGCCAATGGTTCAGGTGGCGGCGGCGCGGGGAGCGGGAGGGATGACGATAGTAGGGCAAATGGGCTGGGGGGATTATCTGCTGCGGCGAGGGTACGGCAGCGCTTGGCGATTCATAGCTTGTTGCGGCAGGCGGACTTCACGGATGAGGAGGATGCTGCTGCTGCTGCTGGGGAGGGCGCAAATGCGGCGTGGGCGGCGAGTGTATCGCCGGGGCATGGGCATGGGCATGGGCAAGGCGCTGGAGCTACTACGGGGCTGGATGTGTTGTCGAGGGTTGCGTCGGTGCACTCCGTTCCGTCACCGGGGATATCGCCTCGCAGCGGTGACATTTGGGAAACGCAGCAGTGGTTGGGAAGCAATGGAGGCTTCTTTGGGGAGCAGTGGGATGGGGAGATGCAAGATGCGCTTACTACTACTACTAGTGGTGGTGGTGGTGCTGGTGGTGCTGGTCCTGGTCCTCGCACGCCGTCGCAGGGCTTCACGTTTCCGTGGATCCAGAAATGGGGCGGGTTCTCTGGTGGAGTTGTGGAGGAAGCGACTTGAGGAAGATGATGCATTCATTGCACTGCCGGATGATAGAGTATGTAGGCTGGAACTACCGCTCGAGCGACAATATAATACCACTACCAGTCTGGGCCTTGCGTTAACAGTATCTACTATATCTATCTGCTTACTTACTTGCGCAAACTCACTCATAGAAAGGCTAACGCTTGCTTCTTTTCAACCCCGGAAGCGACCCCGAAAAGCGGCCCGGCGCTTATCATTCCGATTCTTCCCACCCTTCTCCGTCTCCTGCCCATCGGCATTGACTCTGTTCTGCTCCTGCTGCGGTTCAGCCTGCGGCACTCCCTCAAGAGCTGCACCCCCAGTCTGACCTTCCCCTTGCTCCTGCTGTTGCTGCTGCTCCTGCTGCTGCTGCTGCTGAGGTCCCACCTCAGGCTGAGCCACTACCTCCCCCGACTGCCCCTCCTGCTGCTGCTGCTGCTCCGGCGGCGCCTGCAGTTGGTCGGGCGTCACCTGCTGCGCCGGTGCCTTGACGGGATTCGCGTTGGGCAAGCCCCCCGTGATGGCATTGGCCACGGACACGGCCTGCTGGGACGCGTCGGAGCCAGCGTTTTGGATCCCCTGTATAGCGGCGGGGAAGTCCTTGGTGTTTTGGTCGATTTGCTGCAAGACGTCGCCGAGGGGCTTGAAAGCGGCGATGTTTTGCGGTGTGTTTTGGTTCGAGAGGGTGTCTACTTGCTGGACGGGGAAGCAGCCGCCTGGGAATTGGTGTTAGTGATGAAGTTGGTTCATACAGGGAGAGAGCTGTGTGAAGTGAAGGAAAATCTCTCACCGAAGGGTCCAGCCTGTGCGTTATTTCGACAGCGGACAGTGCAAATATTGCCCGTTGATCCTGCAACCACAGGTTAGCACTCGTGCCTCATACTCCACTATATCTTGATACGAGGTAGGTACAATCTCACCTCCAATACACTTCATATCCGCTGGCATCTGCACCGTCAAATTAAAGTCCTTTGTCTTCTCCTGTGACAGGCCGTTCGCGCCAGGGATGTTCTCCCCGACCACCGCCAGGGGGATCTGGCCCGTCAGCCCGAGCCCGTTGCTGGTCGGGTCCATGTCGCACGCGAACGGGCCCGCGCCGTCCGCGTTGACCTGGTGCAGCGTGATGGTGACCTCGCTGCCGGACTGCACCTGCGTGACCTGCTGCGCGGCCAGCGCGTTCTCCGTGTTCTCGCCGATGTCGATGTTGCCCTGCAGCTCGGTGCGCCCGCACTCGTTGACCACGTTGGCGGCGATCTCGGCGTCGCGGATCAGCGTCGCGTCTTGTTGGCAGGGGGAGATGGAGGTGCAGTTCCGCGGGATGGACTGGACCACTTTTTTGGGGGGAGGGGGTGAGGATGTTAGTGAGAGAGGTCGAGAGAGATGCTGGTGTGTGGAGGGAGGGATGTGGAGTTCAGAAGGACGTACTTTGGAAGCCAAAGCTTGGGGGTGAGTTTGGCAAGCCTTGGGCGTTGAGGATCACGACATGACCGGAGGCGAAGGACACGAGCAGGCCCAATAGAGGGGCAAGTCGCACTGTGATGGCCATTCTGTTGATTTTGGCAGTATTGTATTGAACGTCAAATGGAAATCTGGCTTACTGGAATTATAATTGCAGGTCCAGCCTGGGATCAAAGGAAGATACCCGTCTTGAGCTCTATCAAGAATGGGCTCAGGTGAGGTGAAAGAAGGACTGAACAGGGACTGAACAGGGCCAGAAAAATCAAGACACCAACAGAGCAGACGAAGAGGTGCGAACACCGTTCTATATCCTCGTCCAACAACCTACCTCTCGTAATGCGCACCGCCGACCCTGCCGACTCTGAGCGCTTTTGCTCCGTCTTCCTACACCATCCACGCCCAAAGATGCCAGTCCCATCTACCGGTCATTTGCCGAAGGCACCAATACCAGCTTGCCATGTCAACCCAAAAACCTCAGAATAGCGCTCTGCCAACCCATCATGCCCGAGATGAGTATTTGGGACGAGGAGCGAAACTCGCCGTCGGAGAAGCCCTGAGGCTGATATAAGATGGGGTGAAGCAAGGGTCGTTTGGGAGTTTAGCCGTCTGATCCATCGGATTTATGGCAGTTCGTTCATAAGCGCGGATGGCCACGTATTAGGTTGATGGCGAGCACATTTTGAAAAAGTGTGACGACCTCGGGAGGCGTGTATCTTGGCGCACTGCCGCGTGCGGTTTCACAAATCCGTGAACAGTCCGACTGCGTCCGCCTTTTTGGGCGGTTGGTAATATCAGACGATACGGGCCAAGTCTAATAACGCCCTCAATGTGGCCAGATTTTTGGGATGCGCATTTCCCGAGCTTGGGCCGACGTAACGACCACAGATGTTGTTGCCTGTGAATCTAATCCGTCCACGGTGATCACAACGAAAGCTTATTCTATGGTAATTTTGTTAGTGTGGCTAATTGGCCGCATTTTGCCGAAGCTCCAAACATCGCTTTGAAATGTAATACCTGCTACGATGTGATACGATTCGGAGGGAGTGTTTCAATATCTACCTAGGTATTTCCCGGTGAGTGCTTTGGTGAGAAAACATTGAATACTGTAGACGGACACGACGAGGTTTGGATCGTGCTTGGTCAAGGAAAGGCGGATACGGAAGGCTGAGCTGCCCTGGATATGAGAACATACTCGCATCGAGTGAAGAGAAGCTTCGAACGCTCGGTTCACATGAATCAGGAATTCTGTCGCTTCCATGAAACGTGACTAGGGCCTAGGAACTCTTAGAATAGGAGATTTCATACTGTACCTGTTCAGCTCAGCGGCTGGGAAGAGATGCAGGCGCGCGCGCGCGCGCGTTGGTACAGAGCTTGTAGCTAGTATTGCGAAACGCACACAAAATAGCATAGAAAGTTAGAAGGCTTCCTAGAATGTAGCGTTTCCTTGGTCTGATGTACGTGAGGTTTGAATTACCACGTGCTAATTGTCTCCTATTCGAACTATGATCTGTGAGTACTTAGTAGTTAGGTCGGGCCCTCACACCCACACAGTCTGCCTTGAGGTGGAAGGAGCGGAAATGATGCAAGTCAGGTGTGGTAGATGCGCCCACGTATACCTGTGTAACCTAAGTACTAGTAGCTGACATGCACGCTGCACCTCAGCTTGCCCAAAGCAGCCTCACGTAAGACTTGGAGTGATAGTCTCACTTGGGGGCTGAATGCACGTGCCAATGAGAATGGTTAGGTTGACAATGAATGGCTGCCTCCTACGGATCACTACTGGGTGTTATGCCACTGTGTGGGGTGGACTCTTGAAGTGTCCAGAACAACTCATGCAGTCAGCGCCGAGACTTCAGCACTCGTGCATCATCATCTTTGAAGCCAACACTGCGGATTTGATCTCATCAACTTTGCTCCCTTCTTAAAATATTTTCTGGGGGTCGCAGATGCTGGTTCCAAGTTTGTTTTCGAAGACACAGGCTTCATTTTGCAGTTAAACCTTGGATGTCCTTCAGGAGAGCTGGGGCTTGCATGGTCCTGTCTATATGCGTTGTTCAGTTTTTCTTTCTCCTTGGTCCTGAAACTGTTCCCCGTCCCATAATACCGCAGTTCCAAAGTTGGCAGTACTGTTTGACCTATGGGGGATTCACAAGGACGAGCTACGCAAGCTCAACCAAGCATATCGCATGGCATCAGTAAAGCAACGTTCCTTGTGAGTGCCCATATGTTGTTCGTCGTCGAAGAAAACTCCCTACCTAGGGAACAACCTGGTTCTGACCGTCGATATCAGGCAATCCTGTGGTCTGGAACCGGTCTATCGCTGCTTGCCGTGCTTCTCAGACTCTATTCACGCCTTCGAGGACCACGGCGTCTGTTCTGGGACGACGGATTCATCATCGCCGCCGAGGTCATTACAGTGTCCGTCACGATACTTTGGCAATGGTCCGCCGACTCCATGTACACTGTGTTGGAGATTCTGACCACCCAAGTCATCCAAGGCCCCCAGTCCGGCGCGGAAGAGAGCTGGAGACGCTTCCTCAACATGCAGCTCGTCGCATCGACCTTGTTCCCCACGACACTGCTTCTCGTCAAGCTCTCGTTTCTCTTCTTCTTCAAACGACTTGGTAATAATGTGAATCGCCAGAAATACATATGGTGGCCAGTCCTCATCTTTGCCCTGGCCACCTTCGTCGCATCGGTAGCCGATGGTAATCATGACTGCTTCCGGGGCTCCTTGGAGGTTCAACTTCAGCATGTGAAGTCGGGGGTTGGACTCAAGCAGACGTGTGGGAATTTCTCGATGACGACGCTAAAGATTAATATGGCTCTGGATGTGGTGTCGGATTTCTTGAGTACGTATGGTAGTCGTCGTCACTTCTGCCACTCAAGTGACTAACCCTGGACCATAGTCATGCTTCTTCCTATCACTCTGGTCTGGAACGTACAGATACGAGCGAGAAAGAAACTTGCTTACATGGGTATCTTCTCTCTATCCATCGTCACCATCATTGTTGCCATAATTCGGACTATCAACGTCAACTCGGTGACGGCAGAGAACATGTACGTTGGCGGTACAACCTTTCTCTGGACATGGACCAACGTCCAAGTTCCCCTAGGTATGTCGAGAGCTCAAATTAATAATTCGATGCATGCTGATTCGTTGAACTCGGTGGTCCGTACTTAGCTATCATCATCTCCTGTCTCTCCGCCTTCCCACAGCTCTTCCGCCCATCAGCCAAGCATACAAAGCCCGCATGGAAGCCGACAGACACATATTACGAAAGACTCAGGTCTCAGATGAAGCCAAGGAGCAACGCGACAGACCCACACTACGATCTCTCTCCTCTTACGCTGGCTGCTGCAGATGATCGGGAGGCAGCGACGTGGTCCCATTTTCACCCATACACTGCTGCTCCTGCCGCACCTGCAGGGGCTACGACCAGTCACTATTATTCGCACGATACGTCGTCTCATGATAGCCCCCGACGACCGGTCCTTCCACTCCCAAAAGCAGCGTATCTAGCGCCGGTAACGTTCTGCGCCGGCGGACCGCTCGACCCAAGCAAGGCGGTGCCCCGGGAGAATGAGATCCAGCAGCATGTGGAATATCGTGTCACGGAGGAGTATATTCCATCGCATCAGTGGAGTGGCTTTCGGTGAACTGGGTTTTGTCTAATTACCTAGAACAAACTTGAAACCATGATGGACAGGATTCGAATAGACTCGACCTGGTGGTTCTCTTCGCATCAGGTAAATAGTGCCGACTACTTATGCTCCGGATCACCTCGAAGTGACTTCTCTAGATAAGATTGAATTCCATCAACTCCCAACCTTCCTTCACAGCATGCAACACTCCCTCCCCATCCATAACACCATGCAAGTACGCCTCCCCCACAAACGTCCACCCCCAGGTATCCTCGCGCCGACGAAGCACATACGGCACCGTCGCACCCCGAACCACAACCACAACATCGCCTTCTCGAACCCCTCTGATGCCCAGGCCCATACGGCCGCCCCGAGACGTCAAGAAGAACGATTTGTTGGCGCACTTGGCAATCGCAGGCACCGCGTACCCCCGCACCCAGTCATTCGCCAACGGCTCGGGCTCCTCCTCCTCCTCCTCCGCCGCCACTTGCTCCTGCACTTGCACATCCTCGCCGCACCCGGGTGGTGGCGGTGGCGGCGCCGGCGGCCGGTGGCGCCCGAGAAGCGCGTCGTAGCGCTCGCCAAAGTCGCGCGGCAGCGGACGGGTGCCGCGGCTGACTTGGCTGTCGCAGGCGATGGTGCGCCAGAAGGCCTCTTTGCGGTCTGTGTAGTCGTTGCGCGGGAGCAGGCCGGGGGGGAGGCCCTCCTCGTCCAGCAGTGCGATGGCCTCCCATTCTTTGAACTTGGCGATCGTGAGGCGCGCTCTTTGCGCCTTGGTCTCGAGCGCTACGTCGCTGTCGAAGCCTTTGTACTCGGGCACCGCGGGCATGGGATCGGCGAAGGTGACTGTGTCGCACAGGCAGCCGTACAGGACGACTAGTTCCTTCGTTCGATCGTATGACGATACTAGAGTCCTCTTGGCTTCGGGAAGGTTCGAGTTCTGGCCGAGTGTTGTCCATGCTGGATGCAGTGCCTCTAGTCCCGCGTTGTAGCCCACCGAGATCAGATGTTGGGTCAAGTCCAGAGCAGTGAGATCCGGACACCAGGACGGAAGTCTGAGTTCGGGCGTCTTCATGTCATGCGGCAGCACAACGCTCAGGAACATGAATCCCTCTGTGTGGATAGAACGCAAGACCACATCAATGAGCACGTCGCGCAACGGTCTGCTGTAGTCCGCCTTGATGGCCGCCCGGTCCGCCGGCGTGCAGAGACCCAGCACGCCGAAGACCTTGTCATGGGGGACTGTGCTGACAAGCTGCGAGGTCGTGCTTGACATCCATGAAAAGGGGGAGGCCCCGCCGTCTTCGGCGAGCTCTCTCCTGCTGACTTCCCAGTTGCTGAGGCACGTGATGAAGCGGACGTTTTGGAAGATCATTTGTCGCTGCCACATGGTGGGGAACTTCGCGTACGAGTCCTCGTGCAAGAGTTTGAGATGAACGAAGCTCTCAAAGGGCACTTCTCGGTCGCCGCACCTGGCAATCGGGACCTTGGAGAGGAATGCTTCTTGCAGAATCCACACGCGGGTCCCTGATAGAAGATGTGCCAGTTAGCTGTAACATGACCACGGGAAGTCAGAATAATGAGAATCTGGACGAATCAGTCTTACACCAAGGTCTTTGCATAATATGCATCACAGCTGTCAGATTGGCAGCATTTTGCTCGAACCGCTCCTCTTCAAAGTCCTCGGCTGTGACACGAGCAATAAAGTCCATTCCAACATCACTGTCCCGGTCAGCCGGACCGAGCCAGATGACAGTCCGCTCTGACAAAGAGTAGATATCGCCCATCAGGGCAATCTGCACCTCCTTCTCCGCCATGTCCCCCTGGTTGATGCACACGGCATCCACCCAGAGGTGGCCCGCGTCGCCACGGTCTTGGAACGAGCGCAGCGCTTGCAGGAGGTTCGGCCGGGCCAGGATCCGCTCGCCGTTCACGATGACTGTTGTGCTTGGGGAGTTTGGCTGCTGGCCCTTCGGGGGCTCCGGGCCCCACACATAGGACAGCGCGGTGTATGGCGGTGGGTGGTTTGCATCGAGATTGTGGACTGTCAGCTCGCAGTGGAGGAAGAGAGCCTGTGAGTCTAGTTCCGGTGGCTTTGGCAGAACGCGAAGCAACCGTATCTGCCGCGATCTGTGATCGAGTGGTGTGTAGAATGACATGGCTGCGCGCCTTGGGCGATGATGCTGTTCGCAGTACAACTGTCTCGATACGGGTGAATTAAACGTGAATTCATTCCAAGCGCATGGAAATCGCTGCAAGTTTATCTAGGTATCGGCCGGTAAGTGTCAGTTGTTCACGTGGTAGATGCGTGTTCAGCTGTTCAGCTGCATCTTATGCTCGGCTCACATACCCAATGCAGCGCAGCTGAAATTCCATTTGACGCCTCCTGACTCGGCCACACACTCACTAGTCCCGACCTGTAGCCTCTCCGACACACAGCATGTGTGGCGTCCTTTTTTCCCGTCGATTTGTGGGATCTCGGTCTTTGTGTCCCAGGTGCGATCCCAAGCCCCGCGGGTCTCGAGACTGTTGCTGTCCACTGACTGAGAAAAGAAACGGATGTGCGGTCCAAGACTCAAACCGACGAACGCCTGCAGGCCATCATTGCTTGATTTCACTCACCAACCCGCTTATAGAGCGTTGCTCCCTCTCTGTCAACTTGATGTAGAAATGGGTCTCCAGCGCTTTCACTCTCTCCTGCTCACTCCCCAGGGTTATCATAGTGTCTTTCTGCCCATCTCTCCGTATAGTCAGCGTATTCCCACGCAGCGTGACCTCCCCTGCCAGCTTCCCAGCGTCATCCATCAGCATTCTGTACGCAACCACCTCTTGCACAAACCAGCTGTCGGGCCGGGTCGAGACGAAATAGCTCATCATCTCGAAGTCCTCCGGGAAGAACTCAGTCTGGGTGAAGGAGTACATTTCTTCCCAGAGATCGTCGGGAGTTGACTGGGTTGAGTAAACCCACAAACGTTGACTTGGATCTTTTTTGGCTGACGTGGAGTGTTTCTCGAGATGTTTGAGGTCTATACGGCCCACGCACTGTCCGAGTATTGAAGACGTCGACCCGTCGTATAGATTCACTGGGTACTTAGGCTCCTTTGCTCCGAATCCAACGTCCACAAGAAACTTCTGGCAATCTAACGTCACTATGTTGACCATGTGACTCCTAGTCAAGGTATTAGTGATTGAGACCCAGTTGTTATGTACCTCCTGCACAACGATGAAGAATCGTGATTTTCCCTAGAGCTCACCATTTCTTATGCTTCACCCTCCCTCCCACACTGATCACATCGTATCCCAGGCTCCTGAGGATATTTCCAAAAAGCGCGTTCACCTCCATACAGTAGCCACCACGGCTGTTCAGGACAATCTTCCGGAACAGATCTTCGGGGTGCAAGGACAGCAAACGTGTGGGAGAGTAATGCAGAGCGACACTGTCAAAGGGCACTCTGGCAAGATGATGTTTCTGGAGAAGGACGAGGCGGGAGAATCTTTCCCCATCGTCAATCGGAGCATGCCAATTCCCTGCCAAGCTCGGGAGATTGATGTGCTTGAGATACACGTCCACTTGCTCGGGCGTATAGCAGGCCATTCTGAGAGGGTTTCCAGGCTGAGGGTGCCTGGAGTTGGGCGTGAATAAACGGCGTGGTCTCGAGCCGCAAGTCGCGGTGGTCCTAGTGGTGGTCCCGGCGGGCGACTGCAAGTTGACATGTCGTTGGAACTAGGATTCTACCGAAGTCAAAAAGCGGATCATTTGGTGCTGTCCATCACCAGCGTTTGACTTACATAATCACAATGATTCACGTGCGTAGATCCTGGAACGAGCGATATAACCCCACGGCGGTGTTACTCTAACATTTATCCGCCGGGAACGACATGTCGCACCTAGGAGGGCAATCTTCCTTGCTTCGTTGGGCATCACATTAACCTTGGGGATTGCGAGCGCTTGGATCACTGCAATCTTCATCGTACTCGTCGAAGTTGTTATCGTTCCACCGCGGACCGACCTATATACTTACTCAAGTACACAGCGTAGTGCCCATACAGTATACTCAACGAAATCATAAGTGCGATGGCAGCACAAGACATTCCTACTTGCCGGTGGGGGATCATCAGTGAGCATACTTACCCCGCCTCGCCGTCTACAGCAACGACAACTGACTGCTCATGACACAGCCACGGGCCTCATCTCCTCCTGGTTCGTAGCCGATCTGGCCCTCCCCCGCCCAGACGCCAAAGCAAAGCACGTCATCCAGGCCATCGGGACCTCCTCCCTCCAAAAAGGCAGGGACTTCGCCGCCAAGTACCTCCCGCACGACGCCGCGACCCAGCCAGCCATCTACGCCAGCTACGCCGCCGTCTACGCCGACCCAAACGTCGACTGCGTGTACATCGGCTCCCCGCACGGCCTCCACAAGCGCGACTGCCTCGCCGCCATCGCCGCGGGCAAGCACGTGCTGTGCGAGAAGGCCTTCGCCATCAACGCCGCCGAGGCGCGCGAGGTGCTGGCCGCGGCGCGCGCGAAGGGCGTCTACGTCGCCGAGGCGATGTGGCTGCGCCACCGGCCCATGGTGGCGGATCTGCAGCGGCTGCTGTACGAGGACAAGGCCATCGGCGAGGTGTTCCGCGCGAGCTCGGACTTCCAGATGTACCTGGACATCGCCGGCCTGCCGCCCACCTCGCGGTACAAGGACCTTGCGCTGGGCGCGGGCTCGATGCTGGATATCGGGATCTACCCTCTCACGTGGACCCTTCTCATGCTCGACCCAGGCCTGCCGAGCAGACCCGAGACGCCCGTCGTCAAGGCTGCGCAGTCGTTCGTCGACGGCATCGAGGTGACGACGAGCGTGATCCTGCACTACCCCAGCACCGGCCGCCAGGGAATCGTCTTGTCGACCACCGAGCGCAAGAACGGCGACGCCAAGGTCGTCGCTACCATCGACGGGACCAACGGGTTCATCGAGGTCGAAGGCGGTGCGCCGTCGCATCCGACGTCGTTCACGGTGTATCCGAAGTGGACGGGGCCGGAGAAGCCGCAAGGCAGGAAGCATGACTACAAGCAGGCCGCGCAGGGCTTCATCTACGAGGCTGACAATACGGCTTTGGACATCGCCGCCGGGAGGAAGGAGAGTGCCATCATGCCTTGGGCGGAGACGCTGCGGGTCATGGAGATGATGGATGAGATCCGGAGGCAAGGTGGGACTGAGTACCCTCAGGACAAGAACTAGTGTCAGTCAAGGACGAGATGTAATAGTAATTTCTTTGTGAGTTTGGTACCAAGGACCACCTGCAGACGTTAAACCTTCGCTGAACTCTATACCCAAAAAGCAAACGCGCCCGCCCGCCATCGTAACCTATCGCACCTCTTGATCATCCGACCCATAGACTCATTCGCCCGGGTTCTAAGCCGTCCTCATCTCGATGATAGTAGGCCCATTGATGTTGTCCCGAATTTCATTATTCGTCCGCGGCACCTGCTTGCTGCTGGTCGCGTTGACCATCAACATCCACTCGTTATCCGTTGCGGTCTTCCCGCGTGCACTCGGAGGGGCTTGTACGACGACCGGCATCTGGCAGGTGGCGTCTTTGTACTTCTCCTTGTCCAGATGGGGAGCATTCACAATGGTCTCGAATTTCGTGCCGTCCTGCTGATAGATCAGCCTGTTCTGCCCATACCCAGCGTGGTTGTGGCCCATGATGTGAACACGAGGCTTGGCCTCTTCGGTGGCGCACCACAACGCCAGGTCACCATCGTGATAGCCCTTTGCGATCACGTCCAGTCTGTAGTTCTTGCGAATCTGTTCAGGCACGAGACTCGGGTTGTCCTTTGCTGGCTTCTGAGCCGCGGGGACATATTTGTTTGTGTTACCCACGTACCATCCAGGTGTCTCGTGGGTCATGACAATGTCCACGCCTTTGGGAATGCGAACCACTCCACCGAAGTGATTGCTGTGAAATCTTCCTCCTATCCTGCCGAATTGTCCGGTTGGCACTTTCTTATTATCCTTGGTAACCGTGAAGTGACGATTCCTGTACACGAATCCGTACTCGTATGCGTGCTCCTTATAAATCGTGTAGGGAGATACGAAGAGCGTAAACGCCTTTTCCGCTTTCGATGGATACCATTTGTGCGACTTTTGGTCCGCTCGTGAGATCCATTCACCATCGAACTTCCCGCCCTGCTTTGCGTGGCTTTCGGTGGTGCGCACGTATTGGGTCCAATGTCCATTTGCATTTTGCTCAAACCCGTACAATCCCTCATCTAGGTAAAATATGTTGTCTTGTTGGGCGTTTTCGAAGAGCCTGTGAACAGACTTGTGTTCCTCTAGATCCTGGAGGAACTTCTTTTGGATCCATTCGTCGATCATGGGAGGTTTTGCTGCTTCCTTTTTAACGGACTGATAATACTCCACAGCCTTCTTGACATAGTAGCTTGGCCGCAGTGACTTGTCCGGGCTGCCATCGAGCAAGCCGTCGTGGTTCCCAGCTATCACCAACTTGAGCTTCGCGTCTGTTGCGCCCCGGAGTTCTTGAATCACATGCGTATAGAGCTTGACTTTGTCGCTTTTCCCCTCGCCTTGAGCTGGCGTGCCCATATCTCCACAGTGAAGGAGAACATCAATACTCCCCGATGTGAGGTATTTCAAACCTTCATGTGGGAACCAGGTAGTTTCGCCGTGTTTCCCTTGCTGCAGCGAGTAGTGGGTATCCGATATCGCGCAGAAACGAATCAATTTCTTTGTCGGCTCCTTCTTGGGTGGCAATTGAGGCCCCTTTTTCACTACAGACGTCTTGGTGTTGATTGGTAATTTGTTGGAGGACATTTTGTTGTTCGGAAGAGGTGCTGGTAATTGTGTCCAGTGTGCTGATCCAACAGTGTAATGACAATGATTCAGGAGCTGTGCTGCTTGAGAGAAATAATGATTGCTCGTGCACTGCTTCAGTCGTATATCGGACCGCTTTTTATAGAGGAGAGCAGGGCCCCGGGGCTTGCCTTTCTATGTAGTCTTGTGACTCCGCTTTGTGGAAGACCACGGCCCTTCTCAAAATCCCTGTGGTCGCTACGTTCCTGATTGAGCAGTTACATCGCAAACAGCTCAACCCGTCGTGACTCGTTCTCGTGAGTTCCAAAATTGGAAAACTTAGAGTTTTGATCCTGCTGTGAGTGGGGCGACCAGCGCGGTTAAGATAGGATGCAGCTCGTGGCTCAGGCCGGCTTGACAGCTGGTCCCGATGACCTGTTGTTGAAGCCCGGCGCTTGATCGAAAAAGACTTGTGATTTATGGACCTTCAACAGAGTTTGAATCTTTGCTTGGACTCAGTACCGCAGCGCATTGTTGCGGCAAGTGTCCAGGTGACTGTCCTGCTCCAGATGGTCGCGACCAGGCCTGGTCATCAGGCCCTGGGTCTGGTGTTGGTCCAAAGTAGGCCACCTGGGCTCGACCACTGTTGGTTCGCCAACCTCGAAATACACCTCTGCCTGCTCCCTGATGCACCTGTGGGAATGCCTGAATTTGCGGCACAGCTGGCCGGGCGGCTACCTACCTAGGTACGTTATTTCCGGACGCTCGAATTTGTGGCTACAAAATGTGCCTTCTGAATCCATCCGAGGGGCACAGCGCCAACAAACACAGCAGGTCTCGGAATAAAACAACAGACCAGACAGCCACGAGCGGGCCGCACCTCCGGGGCCACCAGTGTGTCTCACACTTGTCCCGGAGTGACCACGAGGCTG
This sequence comes from Ophiognomonia clavigignenti-juglandacearum, assembly GCA_003671545.1. Classification (NCBI taxonomy): domain Eukaryota; kingdom Fungi; phylum Ascomycota; class Sordariomycetes; order Diaporthales; family Gnomoniaceae; genus Ophiognomonia; species Ophiognomonia clavigignenti-juglandacearum. Next base: position 9,992 of record PYFS01003125.1, on the reverse strand, counting down.
CGGCCTACCTAGGTAGTTGATGAGACCCCGGCTCCACTTTCAGCTGACGACCGAAATGCGCGGCGCTTCACGCCATTTCACCACTCATCGTTTGGCCATCCATTGCTTTCTGAAGCAGGCCTGAGATAGAACAACCGCATATAAACCCGCATCGATGCTTCTGTTGGGGCAGCAATTTGCAAATGTTTTGACTTCGGAGTTTAGGTTCGAATTCTCGAGAGCAGGGCACCTGGATGCGCTTGTGCAGTTGAAGCATCGATCTCTCAGTTTCCACTTCTCTCAGGGTGACCATATAATCAAAGCTGGAGGGCCCGCAACCGACAAGGCCGGAGACTACTACGGGTGAAGCGGAATGCAAATTATGTGGGAATGATAGGCTATAGCAGATGGTCAAAACTTTTGACAAATAACAGTTCTGATTATTAATTTGTTAACTCATGCATATGTTCTAGTCTGCCGATTTCCACCCCGTGTTGCCAGAACCACAAAGATTCCACGGTTTTCGTATTACTTTGTACAGGTACCCTGAATACTTCTTCGAAGCCCATGGCCAATTACATGTTGGCCAGCATAGCAGCACCACCGAACAAAGCACCCATTCCGATCGCAGCGGTCTGGACGGGACCGTAGTTGCCCGAGGCAGACGTGGATGCAGACGAGGACGCGCTGGAGGCAGAGCTCTGCGCGGACGTGGCCTGGGAGGAGGCGCTGCTGGTCAGGGACGCCAGCTGGGACGAGAGCGAGCTGGCCGAGGAGCCCGTGGCGGTGGCGAGGACGGAGCTCAGCGACGACACGCTGCTGGCGACGTCGGAGTTGATGGACGACAGCGCGGACGACTCGGCGCTGCTGATGGAGGACTCGGCGCTGGTGAGGGCGGAGGAGGCGGAGTCGGATGCCGAGGCCGCGGACGAGGCGGACGAGGCCTCGGAGGACGTGGAGCTGGCGAGGCTGCTGGTGTCTACGGATGTGATAGACGCAGTGGTTTCTTGTGCCTGGGGTAGTGTTAGCTTCTCAAGCACATGTGGTGGTGCTAGGTGATGGAGAAGATGCTTACCAATGCCGCGGAGGCGAAGGCGAGGACGATAGCAGCGAAACGCATGGTGATTGAGGGTATTGGTAAGGGATGTCGAAGGGTAGGTTCTGGTGTCTAGGTAGCGTCTGAGGAACTGTAGTCTGTTGCAGGCTGGAAGGAAGACGATTCAAGAGGAGCGCTCAGGTCACAAAGACGGAAGTCGTCTATTATATGTGCGTGCCGGAGCCCCAAGAGGCGTCAGCGCTTCCAAGGAATATTTCTACCCTAATTTGGGGCGAGTCGCACCATCTTCGAATTTCCCCCTTCAGACGACCAGCCGCTCTCACCAATACCTGACACTGCAGCCAGTGCAGCACGTCGCCAGCCCGGACTAGCTGGGATTCCGGCCAAGCCGAGCGAGCTCTTGCTTATTCCCCTGCCTGCCCTTAATTCTGGATAATTCTGGATCATATTGGGTTATATTGGATCATCTCTGACCTGATCGACTGTGCTTTTCTTACCTGCATGTAGTAAGAACACCCATCGTCATCTTGCAATTCTGGGCGGATTGCTGTTGGACACCGAGCCGTCAGCACCTGAAGTGACGGGGTAAGCTGGCTGGTTGGCGGTAGAAGAAGCTGCTGCGTTGCAGGTCATCCTGCACGCACGCACTGTGATCATCGCGTACTGTACAACGCGCCAGTTGCGCCAACGCATGCACAGTCCCGTGGGCCGCGTTGGCGGTGGCTGCGTGGCAAGCGTGGACAAAGCAAAAGCCCACCCGCTTAGAGGCTCAATACGAACTTCCAAGGCTTTTACCCTTGCCGACCATCGTCACTCATGGGCGTGTCCCTTCACATGTTTGAATGTCCGGCTGCAGGGGCTGCTGGACTGTTGTCGGGTGCCTGTTTTATGTCCTTGTTTGGATATGTGAATGGCTGAAGGGGCTCGAATTACAACCCCTGGCGTTTCTAGCCTAGCCTCATTCCGGGTAGAAAGGTCCTTTCACCTTCTACGCTAATGGTCGCGCAAACGCCCGGGCAACGGTAGCACAGACCTCGCCACTCCAGGTGGAACCAAGGTACCAAGGTACAGTTTGGAAGAACCATGACGAAACGTGCCGTCATAAACCTGGGGTTGACCAGGTATATTGAGGCACGTATCCACTATCCCGATTCCAATACTGACATTCATCCTCACCATACGTAGTGAAAGGAAATTGTCTACTGTGGCGCAATTACGTCCGCTGATCGACCGCATGCCTCCTAGACCTTATTTCCAGTCGACATTACAATTACACCTGCGTACCTGCGCCTACCAGCCACCGCACAAAACACATCACGATCGATATATATTCATCGGGTCCAACAACCTACCCGAGACTATTGTTGCGGCTACAAACTTTGGAGGCACGGAGCCCGAACGTCGTTAGTGCTTCTGCAGTCTGACCCTGGCCAAGCGGCCGGCGCCACTTACATGGGAAGCGTCGCCTTGCTTGTTCAGCTTGAGCCTCACAAGCTAAGCGATGCCGATGGTACGGACAAGCCAGTAAGCTGTAGCCCCGGCACGTCCAAGCTTAGGTAGTCTCATGGCAATAATCTGGTCCAATAGCTGTGCCCAGATTTCTACCGGCGATGAGTTTGATGATCTCATATATTGTTTACCTCATTTCCGGCTCAGTGATCATTCAGCCTCTAGAGTCGGCACAAGCCAGGACGTGCAAGAGATGATACTTACATCCAGCGGACAGAGGCGGCACTGAACGTCACTCACCTGGGCAAAACTGTTACGTCCAGGATTCCCGGTGCTGTGCACCAAGTTCCTGGGCCTTGGCTCATCAGTTTTTAAACTTCCGTCAAATTCAATGGTGGTGACATCTCCGTATGCAGGATGCCTTGGCTTTCGAGTCGGCCTGGACAACGTAAGCCCACTATAGCACCTGGGCAATCACTTTCTTGGTGGTGGACATGAATTCACCTGCGCCAGGAAATCCGAGTAAACAACTTGCAACTTGAAGATTACTCAGATTCGAGCACACGGGCATGGCTTGGACAGCGTTGAGTTGCTGAAATTCACAATCACTTTGCGTACGGCGCAGGAACATAAGTCAGTAAATCTACCATTACCTAGATATGCTGCGAGATGATGTCGAATCTCGTCCAGTCACCGCTGTTTCTCCACTCCAGCACCTACCATCTGGAGTTGACCCAAAGCAATACCGGGTCCGGTATTCTTGTCTTATCGCAACCTCCAACCGATATTTAGCCTTCACACCTTAGCAGCGGGTCTCACTCCGGCACATCGCGTACCAGGAGCTGAGTGTAGTGCCAATCCGAGGATGTCGTTCTTTCGCTGACTGTGTCTCAAGATTTATCCCGGGCCTGTACTATATGTACTCCACCCTTAGCATTAGTCCAAATGTGACGTATGGACTGTCTCCGGTGTGTAACGGTGTGTTGCTTAGCGAGAGACCGGCTAGTGGCAAGGCCTGCGCTCCGAACAGAGCTTATGCTAATGACTTCGCTCAGTTTTCTCACTTTCATCAGCGAGAGTTCTGAGAGAGGCATTGTGTTCATGGATGACGATTAGGAACTGTAATATAAATATTGTAATGATTGATATGTCATATGTGATCAACTCATGGGCGCCGGAGGGTTCGTAGTCAAGTTTTCATCCTACCTAGGTGAAGACTAGATATAACAGATCAGTTCACTACCACATCACTTTGTGGATACGATCTAATATGAGTGTCGAAGGAGTCTACCATGCATTGAAGTAAGTCGAATCTGCGACGCAATAAATTTCTCAACATGGTCTCGACAAAACTGCCAATACGTGCTTATCCCCATGTGCGCCATAGGGCGGGGGTCGATGAGCTACCACACATTCCTTCAAGATATTCAACTTCTATCCAGCTAATCTCACATATAAGTGTAACGAAATACTCAAAAGTATTAATATATTGAAATAAATTGAGTATAACTCATTAATTTGTAGTTCTGGTATGCGACTATACTTATACACCAAGAACACAGTCCTAGGTCCTCCCGACGTTGTTATACTATCAACGTCACATGAGAGTTTGCAAATATCTAAATGCTCGGAGAATCACCTTAAATCAACGATATACGAAACACAGGCAGTATCTGATACTAGGCCTATGCTGTTTGCTGCTAGGCTGGTCATGATGGAAGCCACAAGACCGACCGCGATGCTGACTTGGCGTATATTACGACGACGACGGATACGAATATGAAGACGAGCTCGGATAATCGGTTGAAGGGTTAGCTTTATTAGCTGGTGGCACTCGAACGAAAGGCGTCCAGGTGAGGCTGGTCGGGCGCATTTGACTGGGCATGAAAAGGTAAATTGTTAAGTTTTGGGAATACAGCACATGAGAAGGACCAATGTGACTTCCTTGTTCTGTTTCCAGGCGAACGACGTTGCTAATATTTGGAAGCGAAAAAACATGCTGAGGCCCCATCAGGTTCAAGAACGTGGACGGCGTCGCATCATAGGGTCCACGCGCGGGGACTGTTGGCGCATTTGGCTGGTCTCAATCCTGCGAATGGGGGTGCATTTCCGGCACGCGTAATCTTGCAAGTACGAAAACATAATCAGCCTGTCCTGCTCCGTCCTTGACACATTAGCGAAGGCATACTCGACCTCTGTATCCACCGAGACTGTAAGAGCCGCAGGCATTTCACTCGAACCCGATTTCATCAGACTGAAATTGAGACGAGGGCTCCCTTCTCGTCCACACATACTCTCAATTCGCCGCCGCAAGGCTGGCGAGTAGCGGACTGTAGCGAAAGCTGGCCTCGGGGGCGGAGATCGTGGCAAGATCTATACATCTCACAGTAATTCAGGGACTGTGATGAGTGGTCCGTGGTCCAGGAGGTGGGGATATGGCGAGAATGTGGAGGCCGCGTAGAGGTTGAAAGATTTGAGACAGGCTCGGAAGAGGGCGGCGAGAGTCTCGCAACGGGCAACACCGCCACTCCGGGATAGGCGGGCTTTGCCAATACCGCTGCGGGAATCACTATATTCAAGAACCTTACCCTCACGCTTCGGGACGAGCAAATTGGGCGAAGTTGGGTGTCCTGAGGTGGCGGGCAGAGGATGAGCCCGGACTAAACTTTGAGATTGGGGACCTCGTCTGGGAAAAGCTTCCGTACAAGAAGGACACGAAGCTCCGCAATTATCGCGTCGGGTGCGAACCCATACCGGACGGGGGCAAGCGGGTCAAGACATTCACACCGAAATGGACGGGCCATGGAAGGTGCTGTCGAGACCTTCCATCTTGTAGTCTTTCTCAATGAAAATGGCTGCCGCGGGTCCACGCCGAGTCAAGATGGAACTGGGGAGCGGTGGTGTCGGTGCACTTCTTTCCCGAAGTGTGTACAGTCTTGGACCGCATGGCAAATTTCGACAAGCCAGTTGGATTCGTGATCGCCCACTTCGTGATGAACGTCGCGCGAATGGCCAAGAACACAAAGTTTGGCTTCCGGGGGCTATCGAGGAGTGATATCGAGGTGGCATTGGGATGAATTAGAATATCCGGGACGGCGTGGTATGACTTCTTCTTGAGGCATCTGAAGGCAGTATCTGCGGGCCGTGAGAGAGACGGGGCCATTATATTCCCAGATAGCTATGACCTACGGGCGGTTATCCCAAAACACCTACGCCTTCCCTCGGAATCACCCATACACGGCGTCAGGGGGCTCACAGAGGTCTTGGTGCTGAAGTTCCTGTTATTTCGACCTTGAAAGAACCGTCTGCTAGGGGGATCGACTGCTTGGAATAGGCTGGTATTTTCGATTGTGCTTGAACACTAACCTCCGATTGGCGATGGTGAAGCACAGTGAAAAGCTGCGCCCCCCCCCCCTCCTCCAAATCCTTGATGCCACGGGAAGGGAGCCGGTGGTTAGCCTGTGGAATTGGAGCCCGTGTTTGTAATGGCCTCATCTTCAGGCCCTCTCCGCTGATTGTGGAATCATCTCTGAGACCCAGGCAACTTCCAAGGTTCACCGGTGGTGGCCTCGGGCCGGCCCCATCAATCTCGTAAAACTGCTCATTCGATCCGTCCAATACTGCCATTGTAGACACCGACCCGGGACCATTGTACTTGAGAGCACGTTTATTCCCCCATGCACTTCCACAAACCGCTTGGATAGCGACCCAGCAGCGTCATGCGCCGGCATTCAACCAGCTCCAGCAGCAGCTCCGGACGCGTCTAGCCGTCCCTTGCCCTCAGCTCCTGTTGTTTGATGGCCTCGGTTTTGTGCCACGCGCCGCCTCCAGCACGCACGGCTTGACTACCTTTCGTACGACCATCGACACCTTCCGCGTCGATGTCACCGCTGCTGTCCGGCCCGCGCTCTATGCAACGACAACCACAGCTCATCCATGGAGGGCCAGGACGAGATTTGGAGCGTCTGCGCATCAACGGTGAGACCGTAGTGGCTGCACTTGTGTCGGTGTCCGTGTTGGACATGCGCGATCTAGCGGCTCAAGTGCCTTGCCCCCGTGTCAAGGCCACGGCAAGTCGATCTGTTGAACAACCCGGGCCATGGGACGACCGTCAGAAGCTCAGGAATGGAGCGCATTTCTTCATAGAAGTACAAAGTCTCGGTCGCTCAGTGATCCGGACAGCGTGATGATTGACCTCAGAAAGCAGAGTGAGGGGTGGAGTGACGGAGAGTGATGGAGCAGGGGTAGGGCGAGGTGTGCGTGTGGTCCAAAGTTGAGTGTTCGTTCGGCGATGTTTTCGGATATCGGGTTGCAGATCGGCGAGTCGGTGAGCCAGGCTTATCGCACCTAGCCGATAAGCGTTATCAATCGTTATCAAGCGTTATCGCGCATCTAATCGATAAGGTCGCCTGGGAAAAGTCTCTGTGAGAGAAGAGGCAGGCGCTTGTTGATGACGGCAGGCCAAAGAAGTCCCGAACGCAGCACTGTTGGCGCGCCTTCCCACCTCCTTTCTTGTTCCCTCCTTTGCACTCAACAAGTCTTTCGCTCCCTTCCCCTCCCCTCCTTTCTCCTCCGCCTTCAATGTCGCAACTTTTGCAAAGAATTTGTTTATCACGCACTCGACGTGGAATTCTGAATACTTGTTCGCTGGTGCAATTCCAACACCACACGAGCACCCAACTCCGACTCCAGTCCACGCTCTTGACCATGTCAGGCCAACAAGACAACAACAACAACAGCGGCGATGGCTCCTCGCGCAAGCGTCAGTACCCCTTCCACACCAGGGGAGGCGCCCGTGGAAGAGGTCGTCGCGGTAGAGGCAACGGCCGCGGTGGTGCCTTGGGCATGAACATGGACATAAACAACAACAATCCGACTTCATCTTCCTTCTCGACCTCCCCAGCCGCGTCCTTCTCGACCACGTCCCCCTCCTTGGCTCCAGATACCGCCACCACCGAGAGCTTCTCCACGCTCGCCCAATTCGGCATCAACAAAACCCTCCTCAACACCCTCGTCAACGACATGAAGATCGCAAACATGACCCCCGTCCAGGCCGAGACCCTCCCACACACCCTCACCGGCAGCGACGTGCTCGCCCAGGCCAAGACAGGTACTGGCAAGACCATTGCCTTCCTTCTTCCCGCCCTCCAGAAGCTTGTCACCGATACCAAACGCGCCAGTCTGCCCCGCAACACTCGGCCCATCTCCCTCCTTGTCATCTCTCCCACCCGCGAGTTGGCCATCCAAATCGGGGACGAGGCCAAGCGCCTGCTCAAACATTTCCCCGACCACGGCAACGTCCAGATTGCCGTCGGTGGCACCAATGCCAATACAGGCTATCCCAGGATACTGAAAGGCTGCGACGTCCTCGTTGCTACCCCAGGCCGTCTGCTTGACTACCTCGGCTCAGCCGACGGCGGCCTGACCCGCATGCTGCAGAACGTTCAAACTCTTGTGCTTGACGAGGCCGACCGTCTGATGGACATGGGTTTCCTGCCCGACATCAAGAAGATTATCAACTACCTTCCTGTTCAAGCCGACACCGGCCGCACCGGCATGCTCTTCTCTGCCACCATCAATGATCGTGTTAAGCAGTTTGCCCTCGTCGTCCTCTCCAAGAACTACAAGTTCGTCTCGACTATCCCCGTTGGCGAGGCCCAGACCCACGAGCACGTGCCCCAAAAGCTCGTCCAGGTGCCCAACTTTGCCGACCTCGCTCCCGCTATTGTCGGCGCTCTGCGTCATGAGATCGAGGCTGTTGGCAAGGACAGCTTCAAGACCATCATCTTCGGTCCCACCGCCGCCATCGTTGATTTGTACGCCTACGTTTTGTCCAAGTTCCGCGATCTGCCCCCTTCCGTGGCACTGCACTCCCGCATCTCCCAGAGCAAGCGCACCTCCACCACCGAGGCATTCCGCAAGGCCAAGAATGGCATTCTCGTCGCTACCGATGTTGTTGCGCGTGGTCTTGACTTTCCCGGCGTCACCAACGTCTTCCAGGTCGGCCTTCCCTCGGAGAAGGAGGCCTACATCCACCGCCTCGGCCGTACTGCGCGTGCTGGTGCCGACGGCCGCGGCTGTCTGATTCTCGCCAACAGCGAGCCCCAGTTCGCCAGGAAGACCTTGTCCATGATCAAGTTCCTACCCACCGAGGCCGATCTCTCCAGCGCGGCCGACGTGCAGAGCATCGTGCGCGCCATGGAGCCCGAAAAGCAGGCCAAGACCTACCGGGCGTGGATCGGCTACTACAAGACTCATATCAAGCTGCTGGGGTGGACCCCAGCGCAGTTGGTTCAGGAGGCGAACAAATACGCCATGGAGGGACTGGGCAGTGCTTCTGTCCCTGAGGTTGAGTCTCAGTTTGTGGGCAAGACTGGTCTGAAGGGCGTGCCTGGACTGAACATTGTCAAGACTCAGCCAAGAGGTGGAAGGCGTTGACGGTGTGGCAATTCACATGCTGGGATTCGTTCGTAGCAGAAGAATACCCATGTTTTGGGCGGTGGCGGCCTTGGCTTTCTTTCGGCGGGACTTACCTTCTGGTTTTTGGCAGTGGGGTTGATTAGAATCACGGCTGTCTTCTTCTGTCTTTGAAAAAGAAAAACATCTAGAAGGGTATAGATGGGTCACGGAATGTGTCGGTGTACACAAACATAGATAGGCGAGACAAGACGATCTGGCTACGAGGACGCATGGAATGTGTGATACCCCATATAGCAAATACATGAACTTGATTCACTCAACCCCCGTTCCTTTCCTTTCCTTCCCTTCTTCACCGTCCTAGGCAGTCAACCCAAATTGTTCAAATACCCCCCTCCCCTCCAATACCTCCCCGCCCTCCAGTCCACCCGTCACCGAGCCCAACGCCCGGATATACACCGAGTCCATGTAATCCATGACAATCGTCCCCCTCGTCACATTCGCCACCAACTTCTCTCCACCGTCCAACTCAAACACCACCTCGAGCCCCTGCATCAACCCGCTCGTGGCGGTAGGCGGGTACGTGTCATTCGCGCCCCATGGCCTGACCGTAACCGCGCCCTGCGCACAGCTGCTCAGCAGCACCTCGCCGTCGAGCGCCACATACCCGGAGAAGTACTCGGTCGCGGGGGCGGCTAGGTCCAGCGTGTTGAACCACACCAGCGAGTAGTCCCCCAGGCGCGCGTGGCCCCAGTACCACGAGCCCACGTACCGCGCGAAGGCGTCGTCGCCCCAGTTCTTGTCGTGGTAGCCGACGCCGTCGGCGAACTGCATGGTGACGGGGTCCGTGACGGCGGGCGAGGCGAAGGTCACGTCGACGACGGCGGTGGCGTCGGGCACGGCGTTGGACCAGTAGATGTGCGGCATGATGAGCTCGCTGCTGCCCGGGGTGGTGGAGCAGGCGTAGTGGGAGGGTGCGAGCTTAAGGGTGGGTGTGCATTAGCGGGGTGCGTTAGTGTGTGTGGGGGGTGGGATCTGCCAATTTTTAGCATGCGGGATGTGATGTTACATAGTACCACATAAACCTGAC
>PYFS01003124.1:0-80615 GCA_003671545.1 Ophiognomonia clavigignenti-juglandacearum | reverse complement strand
TAATAATAATAATAATAATAATAATAATAATAATAATAATAATAATAATAATAATAATAATAATAATAATAATAATACTAATAATAATATTTATTTCTTTATTTCTTTATTTATTTCTATTATAATAATAATAATGATAATAATAATTGTTTATTCATTTCTTTATTTATTTCTATTATTATTATTATTATTATTATTTATTAGAGTATTATTTGAAATTTTCGTATTATAGATCTTATTTTAAGCTCTGTTTTTCCGGATATTACAAATCAATTTAATATTTCCAACATAAACCTTTTTAAATAAAGAATATAAAAAGCTATTTCTTAAATAGAAAGCTAATTTTATATAAAGAGCTAAATTTTATTTGAAAAGCTTTTATTATATAAAAAATCAATTTTTATCTAGAGAATTTCTTTTCATATAAATTTAAATTTTAGTGAAATATCTTTAATATTTAATAATATTCTTAAAAATAGATTTATGATATAGTAAATTTAAATGATATTCTATTAGATATTTTATAAAATTTTAATAAATAATATTTTGTTATTATCCTCAAAATTAAAATTAAAATAATTATTAATAATAATAGGGGTTTTAAGTTGAATTGATATTTAAAATTTAAAATTGTATATTAAAAGTTTATTATTATTTTCTTTATATTAAGAATATAAATTAATAAAGTTGAATTTTATTACAAAAATTCTTTTATTAATTTAATTAATTTATCTTTAACTATTAAATATAATAAGCTTATAATTATTAATTTATATTATATTATTAGTTCTAATTATATCTATAGCTAATTTTAGAAATCAGCCGAAATTTATATAAATTAACTATAAAAGCTAATCATTATTATAAGCTAATTTTCATAATAAAGTTAATATTGTTTTTATATTAGCAATTCTTTCTTTTATTATATAGCTAGATTAATTTTTTTGGATTTATATCTTTTCTTTTAAATTCATTAATAATTATATTTCTTCACAAAGTCTTTATTTTAATATTTATTTAAGATTATCTATTACGGTATTATCAAATTGTTATTAAAGTATTATCTGAATTTTCCGTATTATAAATTCTATTTTAAAGGATAATACCAAAACTTTACATAATATCCTAGGCTTTATTTCTAAGGATATTACTAAAATGTTTTTTTATATCTTAAACTCCACTTTTAGAAATATTACCAAAATTGATTTTATATCGCCGTTTTTATATAGAAGGTTAATTTTCGTATAGAAAGCTAATTTTCGCATAAAGAGCTAAGTTTTACGTAGAAGGCTAATTTTTATATAAAGAGGTAACTTTTATATAAAAGGCTAATTTTCGTATATAAAGCTAATTTCACGTAGAAGGCTAATTTTGCATAGAGGGCTAATTTTTATATGGAAGACTAGTTTTCGTATATAAGGCTAAGTTTTATGTAGAAAGCTAATTTTTATATAAAAGGCTAATTTTTGTATAAAAGCTAATTTTCGTGTAGAAAGTGAAGGACTTGAAACGCATATAGGCTAAAAAGAACCAAATAACGTTTACAAAACTGATAGCTAACGGGGGCTTGTATTGGCTAAGTTGTTGTTTCAGTCAAAGCCGGATTAGTAAATGCTCCCGGATAGCTCCGGGTAGGCTAAAACGCCCTCTCCGTACTTTTTGCCCAATATTATAACTATCAATAATCATAGCCGAAACCCGAGGATATCGTATATATATTATAAAAAAGATAGAATATATCTCCTATATACTTCTATATATAACTTATATCCAATACCTTTTAATAATTTATATCCGTTAATAAATATATGAATATAAATACTTTTATCTTTATTAATCCATCTTAATTCTATTATATTATACTGTATTTAATTTCCATAAGGTAAATATTTATTCTTTACTTTTTTAAATCTTTATCTTTATTCTTTATCTCCGATTATTTACAATATTATATTAATTTATAGTATCGATTTTCTTTTTTAGTAATTACTTTATAGATTTCGAAATTAGAAAATTTATATAAATTATATCTTTTCGTAATAATATCGTTAAATTTATATTTATCATAATATGATTTATAAATCAAACCGATTCTTTTTAAAATACTTTTTAAAATATTTAAGTTAATGATTTTTTAATAATATTAATCTTGATAGATTGGAGCTATTCTCTTTTCTATTTAATAAAAGGGGCTATACCATATACTAAAAGCAATCTACCGTCGAATTCAGTAAAAATAAGCTTACCTAATATAAATATATATTGGAATATAGGATTGCCTAAATCCATAAAGCCTATAGCTATTAATATATTCCTAATAAAATGATATGTAGTAACTTAAAATTAGATCTAAATTAACATTGATTTAATAAAAATTAAATATAATGGCTAATTCGCTTTAATATCTACACATATCTCTCAATATATCTTAATTCATAAAATCTTTAATCGGGAATTCGATATGCGAATATCATTAAAAATAAGCGTTTCGATAAACACATCTATAAAATTTCAAGCATAAGATACCGAAATTTCCACAATATAGATATATAACTTATTGCCGAAATTAGTTTTTGCTATTTCTTTTATATTAAATAATTAAACCGGATACTTTATATTTCGTATAATTTCTATTAATACAACCTTATCTATATTATATTAAATAACAATAAAGGAATAGCTTGTTAATAGTATTAAATTCTACAATGCAAGCTAGATTTTCAAGACCTTAAAGCTTAGCCAATACCTTTTTATATCAATTCCAAAATTGATTATTTATCAATCCATAAAAATTAAATTAAATTCACTTAGAAATTCCTATATCTATATCGATATCGTTCTTTTTTAATAAACTATAAAGTTCGATATTTAAATCTTCGTCTATATTCAGTCCGTCGTTATCGATATTATCTATCTATTTATTGCCACTAGCTCTCATTGTCCTTATATCGTTGTTATTAGCATTATCAATACTATCCGGAATAATTTTGGGTAATTAATAGCTAAAGTAAAAATAATTCTCAACCTTTTTAAATAATATATCTTTTGCCGAATCATATAATTTGATAATATCAATTATTTCATAAATAAATAACGCTTTTTATTATGTACATTTAATTCGGTAAATTCGATTTAATATAAAAAGAAGAATATTATTACTTATGATGCCGGTATTTTTAATAAACTTAAAATATAACGATTGTGTTGATCGAAATCGGGTATATCGTCTTTGTAAACATTATAAATTATCTATTTCTTTATTAAATAGGCTAAAAGGATTATTATTATAATAAACTATCGATATACGGTATTTAAAGAAACGTAATATATCTATATAATTATCCAAAATACAACCGTAGCTTAAATATAAGAATATCTTCATCTATTTCACCATTATCTATATATTTTAGCATGGACTCCTTTAAAATATAAGTATAATAATTTATAGGCTTTACTCAAACGCTATATTGTAAAATATAAAGTATTTAATTCGGCCATCGCTTCCTCGATAAACTCTTTCCTTTATTCAAAAAATAGCTGAAAAATCTAAATATTTATATTTAGATTAAGCGATATAAATTAACGCATTTAATAAATAATTCGTTTTACGAAAAGGGTTTTCTTGAATATATATTAAATGAGTTAATAGTAACGTTCATCGGTTATAGTATATAATTAGCAAATTTAACAAAAGAAATCGCCTTTAAATAAATATCGAATAAATTTTATAAAGCTATTTCATTCCCTTTTAATTACACGATATACGATATAGATCGGGATAATTCTTAAAATTTAATAAAAACGGAACTTTATTTGAAGGTAGGTGGTATAGGCGTTCAATAAAGTGAATCGATCGAAGAATCGCAATATTCCTCAAAAGATCTAATAATACGCAAAATATACAAGCAACTAAAATATCTCTAATAAATCAATTGGAATAATATTTAAGTTAGCAAAATAATAATATTGAGGAATATGGTGGTTAATAAAGGCGAAGTAAATTATGTAGTCGTAATACGATACTATAACGGCGAAAATAATAAATTATTTTTTTTCTAAATTAATTTCTAAACTCTATTCTACCTTTAATACTTATTCCTTTTATATAATTTATAATTCCTTGAAATAAAATCATAAAATAAATATAGCTATATCTTCACTATACGGGCTCGCTATAATAATAACCCGGGATAACACCGGTTCATTATCGATATATTAGGTCGAAAATAGCCAATCTCAAATCCACCATAGCTTTATTTTTTTATCATTAATATACTCATTTAGGTTTTCCTATTCTATATTCTATATCTCTTTAATTTTATTCTATATATTATCCTCCGCAATCTTTATTTTGGATCGATAAAAATAATATAATTTCAAGCTTTGAATATATGCCTTCCGATGCCCATATATTATAATAAAGTCGGTAATCTCCAAAATCACCGATAAATAATATCTAAAACTTTCTAAGGATTCATTTATTTTAATTTAGATATATTAGCTTCCAAATTACTATAAATTAATTAATATAAAGAGTAATCTATAGTATAACGACAAGTTAGGTCGTTGGGATTATTTACTACGATTGCTAGTTTTAAGTTATGTAGCTTATTTACTTATCGATAGTTTTCATTATATAAATAATAATCTACAAGAAATATTTGATAAAATTATAAAAAAAGGATTTTTAAATATATCGAACTTTATATCTTTGAATGTATTGTTTAGGTTATATAATAAGTTTTCTTATATTATTTATCCTTGCAAATCACCGAATTTAACGGAAACGGGGTTTTATTCGTTATCCGGTGCTACTACGGATAATATAATATAATTACGCATATTATAGAAAAAGTATTTTTCAATCAAAAATCTAAAATCGTCTTTCGCACCTTTAAGCTTAAGTTTATCACTATTATAAATTATAAATCAATGGGTTTTAAGGTAATTATTAGCTAAATTTACAAAGAAATAGTTTCGAAAATTGTTATATTAGGATTTTTTGCATTAATTAGCTAGATATATAGCCTGTTCAATTACTCCGGGATAGATTTCTTAGCTTTATATATAAATATAATAACCTAATTTGTAATACCTCTTATATAATCTTATCTTTATATAAAAAAGCGAGCTTTAAATTTATCCGTAGATATAAGCGTTATATTCTAAATTAAACATAGTTTTGAAATAGAGCTTTTCGGTATAATCCTTAATATCTTCGATATATTTCTCGAAACTCTCTTCAATCAATCCGAAAAACTTACTATCAAGGACCGAGATTTTATATAGCTTGATAAATAATAATAATATTCCAATATAATTCAGGGTAAAATATGAATATGTAAATAAAATATACGTAAATGTAGAGAAATTCTCGAATTTAATAAATATATATTTTAACGAAGAAAAAATAATTTAAATATTAAAGGATATATTTATCGTATTATATATTCTGGTTTCAAATCAACGATATAGATTTTTATTAGAGATATATAAAAAGCAAATAAATATATTGCGAAGCGGGATAGTGATGATTATTAATTTAAAGAAACTAATGTAAATATCTTATTATTATTTTATAATTATCTTATTCTAGATTTTAGAAAATACTATTGTTAAAAAATGAATAAACGGAGTACGGGCGTAATTTCTGGTATAGTTCGACGAAACGATAACGCCGATGGATATGATAATAATCGATAGTATTTTCGATCAAAGTAATAAAGTTGAATATAATAACGCGTTATTTTAAATGATTTAACGGACGTAATATATTATAGCGCTCCGGGATAATTGCGGATATAGATAATATATATTTTAGGTTTAATAGATTGGAGTATAGGGGTATTTACGAATAGAATGTATTATAATCTAAGGTTAATTATATATATTAGAGGTTGCTATTTATAATTAAAATTATATGGGGATCGCTGGTTATAAGTATTTAAACGCATATAGGCTAAAAAGGACTAAAAAATGTTTATAAAACTGATAATCAACGGGGGCTTGCATTGGCTAAATTGTTGTTTGGGCCAAGGCCGGACTAACAAATCCTCCCGGGGAGCTCCGGGTGGGCCAAAACGCCCCTTCCGTGATTCCTGCCTAACAACGGCAACCGTAAAATTCTCTTGGCGCACACCATCGCGGGATACTCTTTTGTTACTCCAACCCACGCTAGCCTACTGCGGCGCCGTTGCGGCCTAACGGTCGGATGCCGATCGCCTTCGTTTTGTTAGTGCTGGGGGATCTGCGTAGTAACGTTCCAAGGGGGCCAGGACAATGTCGTGCTCACCTAGGTAGCTAACATGCAGATCTGGCACCGTGGGGGCCCGCCCGGGTCGAAAGCACCGAGTGTTGATCTATCGTCGTTCGATGTTGATCAATGCCTCTGCGCCGAGGTCTGCAGCGTGCAGGCTGACTCTGGCGCCCAGCGAACGGCTTCTCAGCTAATCTCTAATCTGCGGCCCAAGCGAAGCGGCTGGTCTTGTTTTGGAAACTCCAGAAGAAGTGGCATCATAGTATGCATTAGATTCGCCATGCCGACGTGATCAACATCACAAACTAGTTGGGAAGGCGATAGGGACATGTGAAGGTTCCACTGTATCGTGGCGAGCGGGGGGGACTGCACGCGATCCAGAAAACGCCGACTTGCGAAGTGGATTCTGGGGACAAAGGCGGTATCGATGTTGTCTTTCGGAGTCTAATCTCCCATCCTACTCTCTAGCTGATCAAGTATTGAAAATTGGTTCAAGGTTGTGTTTTGCTATCCTTAAAGCTCCCATCCGTACTCCGTACTCTTGACGGATCAGGGAACTGACCAAATTTGTGCATACTTGCATTAATTTGTGCAAGAATATTGTGCGCACACAAACACATCACAACCAGAAGTCTACAACTCTCGACTGCAAGTGCATTTTTCAACGGCCCCGACTCAAGGAACCCGTGGACATTATGAAGTTTCTTTGCCTCCCTGGAGCGTACGGAAGCGCAAAGGTATGTCTCCTCTGTTATATAGCTCCCGTGAGAGCTGGTTCTTGTCCATATATCTGACGATCCCACAGAACTTCCAAGTACAGCTTGGTTCTTTCGTGGCAGAAACGGAGAAGAGAGGCCGTGCCAAATTCACATGGACACAGGGTACTCGCCAAGCAACTCCTCCGCCAGGTTTCGAGGACTACTTTGGTGGTGGTCCCCTCTGGCGGTTCATCGATTATGATGGCAGCGAAGCCTTCGATATTGTGGAGAGGATCCGAGAATTCCCAACAGGCGCCAATGCCGAAGCCAGCATGCGACTACTGATGGGCGACCAACCAGCGTACGCGCTACCCAGTGTCCAAGATGCCATTCGTGGCCTGCTTGATCTGATTGATGGGGACCCTGAGATCGAGGTATGTGCGCTACTTTGCACCCGACAAGAAGATGCACAGCCCGAGCTGACAAGACTATGTTTGCCACAGGGGATCCTGGGATACTCTGAAGGTGCCACCACTGCCGCCACCCTCCTCCTCGAGGAGCGCAGACTTTTGAAAGAGCAAGGCAGGCCACGCAGAATCAAGGTAAGTCGCACTGATCGCTTCATGCCTTTCCAGGCTTGAGCAGCCTCGGTGCTAATGGATCCAAGCGCGCCATCTTCTTCGCGGGATGGCCTCCACTCTCCATAGCAAACGGAAAGGTTCAGGTCCTGATGGCAGACCAGGACCAGGATATGATAGATATACCCACTCTCCACGTTGTCGGTTGCAACGACCCGTACATCGCGGGTGCAGTGGCCTTGTACAACATGTGCGACAGAGGCTCTGCCGAGTTGTTCGACCATGGCAAAGGACACACAGTTCCAAGAGACATGATGACGATTCAAGAGCTGTGCGATGCCGTTGACAGGCTGCTGTCGGCGACAAGCGAGTCCAATGGGTACCACGATATCGGCAGCAGAGGTCTGGGCGAGCTGAAAGCCTTTGGGACAGTGAGTGTTTGAGAGGCCGTACACATGCGAGCCCGTTGGTCTGTCGACTATGCTATTGAGTCTTTTTATTCTGGAAGCTGCGCAAATATATACACTGAAAGATGAAAATTGCGGTGGCATGCACAAAATTCGCCTGCCCACGCAGACAAGAAAAGTCCCCCATTCCGCTCCCTACCAAGGAGCCCTCCCTACTTTACCTTCGGCTTGGTAGGAGTATCTACCCATGCGTCACTACATCACGCAATCGTGATACCGCCACTCAACAAGACAGGCGCAATATTGAGTGCTCCAAGTGCATTCGGCCCATAATTTCCCAAATGTACACCCACAGCCTCGCCCGCTACTCTGAAGTTGGCGATAGAGAAACCATTGATGCTGATCGCATTCTCGTCCGCGTCAAACCAAAGAGGAAGCTGGCTTTGATGAATGCCGGTGCTTGCAGGGCCAAGCTCGTCAATGCTCACGTTTTCGATGGTGACATTGACGAAGTTGGCGAGCGGCACGATACGCATAAGGTTGCCGCTGATGCCCTCCGCACGAATATTGCCAAAGTACACGTCGCGTATTGTGCTGCTCAGGTCGGCAGTGTTAATGTCGGTCTCGGAGCAGGTGTAGATCTGATTCGCACCGATAATGCTCGGGTGCGAGGCGTTGCTGCTGTACTTCATATGTATGATATCTACCCCATCGACAATGATGTTTGTGAGGTTCCGGTTGGCCCAACCAAATTGAATGGTGGGTGCCGTCTTTCCCTTCCACACCACAACATCGCGGACCGTGATGTTGGATCCGTACGTCTTTATGGTGTCGTCATTGCTGTGGTAGAATGTGTCGGCCATGGTAGACCCGGAGTACAAGGTCGTGCCGTCGGTCTGGCCGAAAAAAGCCCCGACTTGCTTGTAGTCGCGCTGATCGATGGAGATGGAGTCGATGTCCCCAGCAAAGTCGATGCTGTTGAAGGGTGGTGCGTTGGTGGTGGGGCCGCGCAGGATAAAGGTTTGCTGGATGTCCGGAGAGCTGTATCCGCTCCACATTCGGAGGCCGTCGATGTTGGACCCATTGTTCGTGTAGCCTGAGGCTGGGTTGGCTTGGTAAACGTATTGCTCCCCTGAGAGAACTCCATGACCGGTGGCTTTAATGGTGGCCGCGGCCGTTGTGAATTGAATGGCCCCTTTGACGTAAGCACCATCGTCCAAGTGCACCCAGTTCACGGATTCCGAGAGCACCAGATGGTTGACAGCGGTCATGTAGTGAACCCCTGGCGTGAAGAAGACATTTTTGTTAGTGATCTCACTGAGATCCGGCACCAGGCCGGGGTAGACGACGAATGTGTCCGCAGAATTCTGGTCGGGGACCATGTCTGCTGGTAGAAAGGGACTGGCGAAGATGAGCAGCGCATCATGTGGCTCCACGCTCATGACTGGATTCTCATCCGTCAAATTTGCAAAGTAGTTCGGCCCATCGGGATGCCAATCTTGTACAAAATCACAGATTGTCATCTCAACATTGCAGGCGTCCCGATAGCTGTACAGGGCATCCTGAAACTCGACGGAGAATCTGTATCCCTCTTCACGGTAGGGGACATGAATGTAGACATTGCCCTCACCGTCGTCCGTAATGTTAAAGTCGAGGTTGGAGGGCCGGATGACAACGTTGCTGGCCGTGCTCCCATTGTTGGTCCGTGAGATCTTGACCACGGTATCTGTGCTGTAGACAAACGAGGTCCAGGCCATGGTGATCCAGACATCGGCCTCAATGGTAATTGAATCCTCGGCAGTTGTGACTGAGCTAAGGTCGCCCGGGATCAAAATGTTTCCTTGTCCGTTTCGCGGAATGGTCTCGTACACGAAGGACTGGTAGCTGCGCCAAGAGGCGAATGTCAACACTTTAGATGTCCATGACATGATAGAGTAGAATGTACATACAAGTTGTCGTCCGAGCTTGAGCTCACCCATGCTGAGTATACGTGTGACTGTCGCACATTCTCGTCCCGTACTGCGGTTTCCCAGTTGGTTTCACCATTGTCATGCCACCAAGTCACGAAGTCCGTCCCAGCGGCTGTAGTGTTCAGGGTTTTGGAGGCGGCAGTGCCAGAAGCGAGCAACGAAAAAATGGTGGACACCGCTAAAGCGGGCAAGAAGGGTCCCGCAGGCAACATGGCAGGAATCGCAGCTTGGAGCCCAACGAATCAATGAAAGTAAGAAGAGAATGTCGCCGACGTCTTGCAAGGAAAGAGTGGAAGGACCAAGGTGGGCCAACGTCAGTGGCCACTGGCCATCGTGATGTAGTAGTATTTCAATGCGAGCAGAATGTCGAATCCTGTAAGGGCTGCGGCAAAGCGGCCAGGGGGGAAATTATCGCTGTTGGTGGCAGATGGATGAAACGTACTGTGCAGGCAGCCCTGGAGCCAGGCGGTTATTTTGGCTGCAGCAGAAGGAACATTTCCCCTGCGTGCGTGTTTCCCTGGAACTAGCCGTCAACTGTCTCGACTGTGCCACCCGCGTGCATACCAGCAGTCGTGTGAAAATTAGGTCCCAAAAGCAGTCTGCCGCTGAGACGGAGGAATGCGAGAGCCTGTCAGGACCGGATAGTTGCATCGGGAGGTGGCGCTCCTTATTAGCCTTGATTTCTATTCCGCATAGAGCAGTCGAGACCTATTAGCAGCCGATGCCTACCTCCAAGGCATCAAATTAGCAAACCTGGCGGTCGCCTGTTACATTGGGTCAGGGAGGCAGTCGAGATTCCAGATAAGGACGCAGAGTTCATTTTCATGCGATGATAC
The DNA here is from genome assembly GCA_003671545.1 of Ophiognomonia clavigignenti-juglandacearum. NCBI lineage: Eukaryota > Fungi > Ascomycota > Sordariomycetes > Diaporthales > Gnomoniaceae > Ophiognomonia > Ophiognomonia clavigignenti-juglandacearum. The sequence goes on along the minus strand of PYFS01003124.1, from coordinate 69,870 downwards.
GACACAGTCACAACCCAACTTACCTGCTCCACGGATCCTTGCAAGGTTGCATTTACGGATAGAAACACCATATTCCAGATTTAAGGCAGCTGGTGTTATTAGACAATTACTTCTGGCCCAGGGTGCAGGCGGACCCATTCTGCCATTCCGACCAGTTGCACCCTCCTACATTCTTGATCTGCCTGGTTACCTGGCTTCCGTAGTCTGGATCTGAGGGGCCGGAGCTAATAAGTGGTCGAAAATCGCAAGTCTTGCGCCGTGAGACTCTGGGGCATGTCTGGAAGGTCTAGCAGACGTCGAAACGATGACCTGCATATTTGGCCAATCGGCGCAATTGAACCGGCCCCCAGTGCAACAGGATCTCCCTGTGTCCTTTCTTCTCCCTTACATTCGCCATGTCGGCCTCTTCGGCCAGCTTCAATTTTTATCACGTCGTTTCAACGAAGGAAAACACGGTACTCTACACGATGTGCCTTGTTCCGGTTCAGCTTTCTGACCATCCGATGCCATCTCTTCTTGTTGCACTGTGCGCCAGTTGTTGCATCGGTCAACTCTACCCCCTGAGACGTCCAGATAATCCTTCGGAACACATGCTGCAAGATGGTTCAGGTTTGATTGCAACCGTGCTTATGCTTATTCTTGCTCACTCATTTGGAAGGTGATAGTCGCAAAAGGTTTGCTGGTTGCAGTCAACTGGTATTGAGCATCGTTCAATGTTGAACTTTGTCTAATATACAGGACAGATATCTAAATTGCATGAAAATGGTAATGTGTAAGAAGTGAAAACCGCGTCTAGCGTTGAGAACATGAAGATTGACGTTACCAGTGTTTGACTGGCCCGCACCACCATGTGTCTTAGTATGCTGCCTCGCCAATCATGTTGCCGGGCTCTTGGTAGCGAGCAACAACATAGTAACCACCTGCTCCGTCAGAAACTGCAGCAATTCCCACCTTGGTGGTGTCCTTCCAGACGACTTGGGCTGTTCCGATACGCGCATGATTAGTGGCCTGGTGATTCTGTGTCAAGAACTCGTGGGGATGCTTACTGTAGTGACCAAAGCTCATGTAGTTGCTCTCCGTGATCGCCTCTCCGTTGTACTCTGACTTCTCGCCGATCCACATGTTTGCGGCATTGGTCATCGGAATCTCATCACCACTGCCGCCCTGCCAGTAGAGATTCTCGCCCTGGTCCGAGATCTGGGAGTGCTCGAGCGTGCCTGAACTGCCGTATTGAGAGACCAATGTCTCGCCATAGGCCTGGGCGTTGGAGGCCAGAGTGTCATCCCAGACAATTGCTGTGTTGCCAACGTCGCTGCGTGCCGCGTTGTGGGCGTCGAGTGCCTTCTGGGCATCGGAAGACAGAGAGGAGCCGGAGGACGAGGACGGGGTTTCGGTTGCGTTTGCGGTTGCGGGGGTGGTGGAAGCCGACAATGTTGGCGTGGTGGACGGGGTCGAGGCTACAGCAGCCGTGTCCTGGCCCCAGGAGCCCCAGGAGCCCCAGGAGCTCCAGTCGTAAGGTGCGCAGCTAACGCTGGGAGCAAGCAGCGCGGCTGCGAGAACGGTTTGGATGGATATCTGCATTGTGACTTTGATGATTGTTATGTCGCCTGGACAGTTGAGGGTAAATGAGTGGATGGATCCTGGCCGGAGAAATATGTGAAGTTGGAAGACCTAAGTGGCAACCGTTGATCGCAAGTCTATGGCAGAGATATATATCACGTAGAGTTGTAGCCTGTAGGGCGGCACCAGCCCATGTGGGTCATGTTTGAACTACATGCTTCAATCCTGGCCCCTGAGTGCCCAGCCCTATAGTATGTATACTCCGTAGGGACAGCGGGTAACTTTAAACTTTATTAAGATCGGACGATCTGTATTTTAGAAACTTGTGGGGCTTACCTGGGTGGGTGTCGGCTCCGTTTATTTTGGAGCATTGATATTGTGTCCACAGCGGCCCGACGTAGTAGCTGGATCGATCCAAGGTATAGGACAAAGAGCAAAAACATCACGAACTCCACCATAATTATAAAGAATTGTTCGTGTGTTTGTGACTGGCCAAACTCAGAATAAACGCAACCGATGCCTCCTTTACCAAACATAATCAGGGAAGTGGTGCCGCGTTTCAAGCAAATGAACCTGCCCAGGAACAGTCCCGTAATATGCCCCATTAAACAGGGTCCGCTGAGGTCTAGACGCGAGATGACATTTCAATCCGTCACACTTGCCGTTGTCACAGGAGTGACAACGGGCGACGACAGGTGCATACCTAGTTTCCCAGTCATTAAGCACTGGAGGTCAAGATCTCAAATCGCCAATAAATGTAGAAATACAGATCGTTGATCCCGGATTTGAAAGGGCGGACCTGGGCGGGCTGGCTGTATAACTTACCTCCAACAGGGCATATGCTTTGCTTAATCAAAGCTTCTCCTTTTTATTTGAGCGCGACCCACCCACCTTGACACGTCAATTTGTCCTAGTAGTTCCACCACTCAATTTCATCGCTGCTGTGACGATGGGTCGACAATGGCGGCGTATGATACCCACTTATAGTACGGTGTAGACTGATCCGGAAATCCGACGCTGCCAGTTGCCTTGGTAGTGCCAGCAGCTGCCGTTGTTTTTACGGACAAAGTCTGCCAATAAAATGCCGATGCAGCAAGAACTCGGGAAAGAGCAGCGAGATTCTCCTCATCATTCTTTCAGCATCTCCCGTTGTGGTTATTGCTGGAAATGGTTTTCCATGGCAGTGGAAGACGTCGGTGATCAGGACGGGCCGGGGTGCCACTGGGATGACATAGGTTCCTTGTCGTGTGAAAAACTTATCATCAACCCTTATAAACGCCGGCCAAAATTGTTAGCAACAACACGGCCGCGTACAGCTGGCATGGTGTGCTTACATAAGCCCATCGACGACACCCGAGTTCCCGCTCGCGTCTCCGCAATCACCACTGCTTCCAAGTCTCATCTTCCCTTCTTCGCAGACAGACCACCACACCTGACCCACCCATGCGCACAAACCGCACCATCCCATTACTGCATTGCACATTAGCAGTACCACTCTGGTCTTGTTGTCTCTGCTGTTGCATTCCTTTGCCACGCTACAGGACCTTGTGATTATCGCGTCCAAGCATCCTGGGCTTTGGAAGCAGGTTGTGGTACTCGGGCGTTGTTGGGCTTCATTGTCGACGCGTCCTTGGAACTTCCTGTGCAAAGCACCAGATTCCGAGCCACACTTTCCAAGTTTTTGCTTTCCGTTTCGTCGCCGCCCTGCAGCTCGTGCGCACAGAGTCAAGGCTGCTCCAAAGCCTGGGTGGGTGGGCAGTCCTGCAGTCTTGCTTCCGGCTTTGCTGTGGTCGCTGCAGGGGATTCTTCACACTTGTTGCCTCGGATGCTGAGGCAGTACTGTTAACATTGGATTTAGACGCGAATCTTCCTCTCTGCTACGAAGATGGCCACTGCGCCCTCAACACCACCAGGCCTTCGAGGTGGACTGCCTGGTACCCGTTTTGAATGCACTGTAGAGATCAATGACGATGGCGAGACGACAACACCGCCTGCCGAAGACCGTCCTCCCCTTCCGAACCCAATGACACTGCGTCTCTTTTTCGACCCGGAGCGCGCGCTTGCCTTGTTCCGCCTCCAAGCCATGATTCCCCTTGAGCCCGACCCCGACGGTGCGGCCAACACTTCGCATCCGTTCTACCTACAGCTTGCACCCGAACATATCCACTCCCTCCGCCTCGTCGATTCCGCTCTGCACCTTCATCTGAGCGGTTTGCATACTATCAGTCTCATTGGGCCTGCCGCTATTCCCATTGGCTGTCTGAGACCTAGCACTTCCGCACTCAGCGCCATGGCACTACTGTCACAGCAGCCCAGCATCGTCGTTCGTCTAGCGCCTGCTCGGGCTTCGCAGCACGCCCAAGCTCTGACCATGCTTTGTGAAGCTATATCGACAGCAGACACCGAGCTACGCGCGGATCCGGCTCAGTTAGACTTGCGGGGCTTGTATCGCGGAAAGGGCGGGCGTCTTGTCGTACCGGACGAAATACTTGGTGGCAGCATTGGCGACGTGCCCCCACTATACGCTGACATCGCCACATCTGCTCCTATCACTCCAGGCCCCTCAACTCGGAAATCGAAACGGCCACGCACCAGATCTCCCTCCGAGTCCGAACCCGAACAACCCGCCTCGAAGCATCTCCCTATCACCCGCCGCGCCGAAGTGCTAGCGGAGCTCATACGCCAGCTAGATGACAAGGAGAAAGGCATGCGGGCCTTGGTAGAGGAGATGGATACCAAGAGTGCGCGGGCAGCAGATCAGATGCAGCAGATGGATAAGCAGGCACAAAGGCTCGCCAAGCTTACTGCCGCCGCCGCCGCCGCCACTGTAAGCTCAGGCGGGACAACTTTAGCCAGCACACATTCCAATTCGCATCAGACACAAATCCCGCGTTCAAGTCCCACGCCCAGCGCTGTCTCGAGCACAGCCAGCAAGATTTCCACTCGCATACAGGCGTACATTGAGACCCAGCTGGAGATGGTCCGGGCGGAGATGCGCGCACATACTGAAGGATACGTGGACGATGTGACCGCGGACAATGCGACCACAGAAGACATGCAGGCGTATGTGGACAACTCGCTGTCGGATTATGCGACGGTTGCAATGATGGAGACACACGTCAATGACGAATTGGACGGCGCGCTCAGCAACCATGTGGAGGAATTTCAGATGTATGAGGCAATCACGGAGGCCATAGACAATGCTATAGATGGCATACGAGCCAGGGTCATCGCATCGTGGGATGTCTAGGGACTTCAGTGGCAAATTGATCGCTGCTCCGGACCCTGGTGGTAAGCCCAATTTTCATGCACCCTGATTCAAACACAACAATACGCACGGACGCCCAACCGGTCGGTGATCATGCGTGACAGAGGCGTACGCTACAACGTGACCATCCCACCAACAGTGGTTTCTGTGGTGTTTGCTTGACTGTCGGTTCCCTAGGTGGACTGTGACCAAAGGATCGATATCGGAATCATGATGGCCCCGCGGCTCGATACCTTGCTTGACCTCTTGATACGCTGTCGGCCGGTTTCTCCGCCTCGAACGTGGCTAAAGGAGGTTGTGACAAAGTGCACTGGAAAGGGATTCCTGAGGTAGTCACTGAGAGAGTCCACGAAAACTCGACCTGTCTGACCCAGACATTTGACCACTGCCAGCCCCCCCCCCCCACCTCTCGAGTTTGCTCAGTCTGTGGACTGGGATGATTGTGGCGGCGGCGGTTAAGATCTCAAGATTTCACGTGAGTAGGGGCCATCTCACGGGCGGGCTGCCCTTATGCATCATCGTTCACCTCCTCTCGTACTTCCCGCGCCTCAAAATAAACTGGGATTGAGTTATGAAATGGGCATTCCGTACTAAACTTATATCTACCTATCAAACTGAACTCTGCTGATCGTTGTCACGCCTCTAGGGCCTCCAGTCGGCTGTCTGGCTCTTGACGTTGGTCAAATCACCTCGAATACAAATCTAGGTAATCACCCATGCCTCGAGGTCCCAAACTGTGGTCAAATTCCACCTCATGTACACTTAACTCTTTCCATATCGGAACCACCGCTTTCCCAACCCTGGCTCTTCCAGGTTACTCTGCCCGTACGGCATGCTCACCGCTGGACTCACATACCTGTCGAGGACGTTACAGCTTGATGGGTAGTGCTGCAAGATGTTGAGAAGGTCAGAGGCCCTGTCCACACAACGCTCCCATGGTATGAGTGACAAGAGGCTGTCACTTACTCAGACTCTCACTCCAGTGAGCAAGGGTTCCAGCGAATCAAGACAGCATCATGACAGCAGTGATGGCATCCTTATGGAAGCCCCTGTCGCGTAGCAAAAGTCAGGGCACGGTCTGTGGTTATCTGGACACCACGAGAACAAGGGGTGGCCTACAGAGCAATGTAACGGACATAATTCGTAGAAATCGACGTTAACGTGCAAGTTCCACTCGATAAAGTACGGATCTTCCCGCGCTACACGGTCAATGGCCAGGGCGATTTGCAGCATCGGGGTCTTAGCAAACTGCTCCGCCAGCGTTCCGCCCATGATGTCCTTCATCACCACGCCTCGGGGTTCGCGGTTCTTCAGGACACGATGTGCGTAGTCAAACGGGCGTGCTCTGCGGGTCTTGACAGCCGCGATGAAGGGTCCGAGGTTCTCGGTCGAGCCGATCTGCTGGAATGCTTCGTAGGCCAGCTCGATGGCACCACCGTGGAGGGGTCCGTGGCCAGCGACGATACCGACGATGGCACACGAGACAGGATCGGACAGGGCAGAGCCGGCTGGCAGCACCGCGGCGGTAGAGGCTGTCGTTTCGAAGTCGGCGTAGATGATCACAGTTTGTCGAGACACTCGGCAATCTTGGGTCTGGCTTGTTCTTGTCACCCTGGTGATCTCCGTCGTGGAAACCAAACCCATCATCAGACAAGGTTCTCGATCCGAGAATGACTGGTCTCGGGGTTGGTGAACTCCAGGTTATGCTTGTGGTAGTGTATCAGAGCGGTGGTAGTGGCCATGTATTGGATGATTCGGAGCAGGGCGGGATCGGCTTCTGTTGATGGCGTGCAGTTACGATGATGTGGTCGCTAGACCCGAAGGCAGCGATGCCCGCCATTATCATATGATACGACTCTCAATCTCTGCTGCAAGGTGGATCATGTGTTAAAAGCATGTTTGAAGTCAGGCTTCGAAGCATCGGAGAATGATTACTGATTGCCACTTACGGGAACACCTCGATGATCCTTTTCACTGACTCTGTGGGTACACCAGCCTTCCTCATGATGCTGCGGGTCTCGTGCTTCTCGGCAGCAACAGGCACATGGCCCCAGATGAGCAGATGCATAATGTCTTCATAGACATACCTGGGTAATCGCGACAGAAATACTCGATCATGATGTCGCGGTATTTGATGTAGCCGGGCTCTCCATCACACTACTATTCCCAGTCAGTAACCTGTCCACGTTGCTGTTGGTGGGGAAGGAGAATTCTTACATGAATGTGATGGACTCCTTCATAATCGCAATGTTTTCCAACCCCCAGGATCAAGCACACGGAGCTGGAGTCCGCTCAAACCATGTTTGATTCAAAGTGACTCTTGAAGTTGACCGTAGATGCACTGGATCATGCGTGTGATGGCCTGTTATCACAACAGCATGGATAGAGCTGAATTAACGTGGAATGCTAGTCTCTCCGATGTCTTTCAGCACCGTCTCCACGTCCGCGAATGAGAATTCTGCCAACGTTTCTTTCCAAAGCTGTTCCCTGATTTCCTGACCCTCGGGCGAATAGAGGATAGGAGCCATACTGCAGTGCAATGTTAGTCCATGGCATGAAGATGTGAAAGTTTGTTTCAAATGGGTGAGGAAGAACTAACGGCACCCATTTTTGGAACGAGAAGAATTGCCCATGGGTTTCTTTGCCATGCTTGCTGCTTACAGCGGCGTCAACTACCGTACGCGCGCCAATCGCAGACGTGAAGTAGATGCGTCGTAGGACCGACTTTCCGATTGCCGCGATAATACCCTTTTCGTGCTCGCTGCTGAAGCTACTATCGTGTATCCCTGCTGGCGAAGCTGCGTTAATGAGGGCTATATTAGGGGGTACGATGGTGGCGAGCTTGGCCAGGAACAACTGGCCGAGCAGTTTCGTGACAAACATGCGGTCGAGCAGGTTGACTTTTCCAGGCTTGTCCAGGGCAGCGAGCAATGGACGTTCTTGTTTCTCGTTGAAACTCGTCCAAGCCGCGACTTCGGCAGAGACCAAGGTAATTCGGGTGGGTTGGTTAGCCTTCTTAGCTTTGCAGACTGGAAGGAGAAGGGTGACAAGAAGAGCAGTGGACAGGTAGTTGACCTGAACCATCTCGTCGTGATTCGTGGATTCGTTGAAGGTGCGTGTGGCCGGGTAAATACCGACACTAAGGATGACTATATCAAGGCTTTGTAGGCTATTGGCGCGTTCAGCAAACGCGACGACTGAGCTGTAGACCGAAAAGTCAATAAGCCATATCTCGATAGTGTCGGCATCCAGGGTACGACCCAGGGTGGCCTGTAATTTGGCCTTTGCAGCCGTGCCTTTTTCCATGCTTCGAACTGCCATGACAAGTTTACTGAGCCCGAGACCCAGAAGCTGAACGCTGCTTGCGAATCCGATCCCCGAGTTGGCGCCGGTGACAATGGCCGTTTTACCCCAGAGATCCTCGTGCACCTCGGTAGGGGTCACGGTGAGCTGGTTGTAGAAGAAGCGACATATGCTTGCCTGCTTCTCAGGACTAATGTTGAATTCGGGAGCCGACATCTTCGAAGGCTTGCCGGTAGGTTGAAGAATTCCGATGTTGAAACCAAAACTCACAACCGTCTGCCCATGTGACTTGAACAATGAAAGTACAAGTATTGACATGTACGAGGAGTCAGAATGACAATCGGATACGGGAACCAGGGGAGCGTAGAACCAAATCAGCTCTACTTGGGAACATTGAAGGCAAGGAGGGCCTGTAGACGGCTGGGTTGATGGCGGGGTGGGTGAGCTGGCCCGGCCTCGCCCGGGCATGGAACCGGATTTGTTTGCGACCCTGTCTACAAGGGCCAATTGCTACTGATAAACTTGCGTGCCTGCAGGCACCAGTCGGGTTAACGGTACTATCTACGGTACGGAGTACTAAAATGAAATTGCGGCCATCAGATCGAAACACCCCTCAGTATTCCAGGGAGACCGCCAGGACTTCGCTTCCGGCTGTCCGGCTTCTTGTTAGTCCCCACATCCCTTTCGCACCTGCCTATGAAAATCTTCAAGATGGATTAGTTGATTTGGAAAACGGATAAGACAGTGCAGGATCGCCAACTGGAAGATTATGGTGGAATTGCCAAAGTTGACATGACTGTAGTGGGATGCTCCGTGATAGCGACTGTGCCTCTTTCTCGCTCGAGATAATACGTTACATTTATATTTTCAACGCAATATCTCCGAAGAGGTAGAAATATACAGAGGTCTGCATCAAAAGTCTTTTCCAAATTCAAGTTCCTTTATAAGGTATTTATCTCAGCTGCCAGATAATTAACCTATTATCCTAGCGCAACAGATAAAGAAGCTAATCTGATAATCAAATCAATTAATTGCCTACGCATAAAAAAACATTACCGTATAAATGAAAATTAGCGTATAATTAAAGAAAAGCCGTAGGGTATAAGGCCCTTAACCGCTTAAATTTTTAAATTAACTTTATATCTCTCTAGCCCTTTTTATTATATAAATTACTATAAAATTTATATAAATTATTTATAGTATTATCTTTTACCTTGCTCTTTATATTTTTTTTTCGTAACGGATAATCTCTTTAATCTACTATAGTACCCTTTCTATAAATCGTTGAAAACGATCTTATTCGAAAACTTATTAATAATTTTTCTAAAAACTTTAGCTACAGCGTATATTTATAATATTTCTTTCCTCGTTATCCTCCTTTTTATCTCTAGCTATATAAGCTTAATCATATTTAAATCGGACGAATTGCCAATCTAAATAAATTTTTTAACTCTTATAAAGAGATCATCTATCAGGACACACCTAAATCGCTAACAGGGCACCCTTAATTTCTCGCACTATAGCCCCACTTTTAGGGATATCACCAAAAGTTTATATAACATCCTTAGGCTCCACTTTTAGGGATGTCACTAAAATTGATTTTTCGTATAGAGGGCTAATTTCACGAATTTCACGAATTTCACGAATTTCACGAATTTCACGAATTTCACGAATTTCACGAATTTCACGAATTTCACGAATTTCACGAATTTCACGAATTTCACGAATTTCACGAATTTCACGAATTTAATTTCATATAGAGGGCGATTTTTTGTGTAGAGGGCGATTTTTCGTATGGAGGGCTAATTTTATATAGAAAGCTAATTTTCACGTAGAGGGCGATATCTTATTTAAAGGATTGAGTTTTGTATAAAGAGCTAATTTGTATATAAAAGGCTTTTTTTTTATAAAATTGTAAAATCTACTTTTAATAATATCCCTAATTTGTTGATATCCCTAATTTAGTGACATCCTTAAAAGCAGACCTTTCGTACGGGAAATTGAGGATATACCTTATTAGCAATTTAGATATGCCCTGATTGATAATCTCATTGCAAAATAGGTTTTTAAATATTGAAAAAGATTAATTTTTGGATTCGTCTATATACGAAATCTATAATTTTGCGTTAAAGCCTTTTTGATATAATATTTAGTTATCACGGCGGCTATATAAATAATTAATTGTATTTCTTTATAGAATTTATTGATTTCGTTTTATTGATAATTAAAATCGATAAAATATTAAAAGCTTTTGTTTAATCTATAAGGGCTTTTAAGGCCTTATAATTTTAGGTTGTTGTATGTTTATAGAATCGCGTTGATATAGGAAGTTTATGAGTTATTGAAAGTTCGTAAATATCAATAGGGAAGATTTTATTTCTGGCTATTATATAAATCGGATCAAAATTGGTTTAAGAATATAGTGGATTTACTATTTGAATTATTACCCAATTCTATTTTATCTTTTTTATTTCTTACTTTGGCGTTTATAATTTTAATTGGTCATATTGGCAAAAAGGAAGAAAAAATATATACAAGAAATTATATTAGTTTATTCTGAGGAATTAGCAGTAAGAAATAATTATATACGAAATAAATAAGAGTTTTTAATTTATCTATGTTTATTTATGAATTCGCTATTGATTTATTTTATTTTATTTTATATATTTAGTTATAATTAATACGAAAGCTTGGGTTAAAAATGCGTATTTCAGATCGGGTTTTTTTTTCAAAAGAAGGTAAAAGAGGAATGCAAAATATAAAAGGTAAAATAAGATATAAAATAGATATTTCATTTAAAAGAATTTTTAATCAGGCTTTTGCGTAGATATAATTGTTAAATTGTTATTATTATTGAATACTTTTAAAAAACATAGATAATTCTTTTTTTAAATTTTGGAAAGAAGAGAGAAAAGAGAAGGTAATATCATTTTAAAGTTGTTAAATTATATTTCGAGGGTTTTTTAATAGATTTGTATTCGATTTATAATTGGTCGTTTGGGTAAATAATATTAAGGGAGTTATGTTTTCGGATTTTGAGATTAAAAGTTTAAGAAGGTTTAGAACCGAGTTCTAAAAGAGGATTTTTAATTAAAAGATTTGTTAGATAGGTTTTAGATACGTTAAACGTATATTTTCAAAATATATAACTATAGAGACATCGGAGACTTATTATAATATTATTAAGAAATACTTATATATATAAAGGAAAGGGACTTAATTAATATTATTTAATTTAATACTAAATTGGTTGATTGTTATTTTTTTCAAGGTTGGAAGGGCGCGAATTGGTCGAACTTTAATATTTTTTAGTTTAAAAGGAAAATCTATCGTTTTTGCCGATTTATGCTTTAGCTTAGGTATTAGTGAAATATTCATCAATATTGGATATATATTGGGGGTTATATATTCGGTTTTCCTTCGTTGATTTAATCGGGTTTGGTTTCGTGGTTATTATATTAAGAAAAGAACTCAAACGGTCGGTGGCTATCAAAGTTAGTAAGGGCTATATTGGGATAATCAATTTTCTCTTGGCTATTTATTGGTTCTACTACCGCCTTATATAGGGGCAAAGGTAGTTGGCCACGGCCGCCCACCTAAATCTGCCGTAGCCTTTTGCTTATTCGGCAAGAAGCCCTAACTAGCTAATTCACTTAACAAAACTATATATTGATAATATAATTATTATATTTAACGCTTTTCACGAAAAGTCTAATAATATTAAAATAATGAATATAATTGCTAGAGAAACCTTTCGTTTTAAGATTTATAATAAAATAAAATATAATATCTATCGTATTTTTGATACATATTTTATCTATCAAATTAAAAGTAGAAAGATTAAGATTTACAAAACATCACGTTGTATAATTTCAAATTATAACGATAACGGTAAAGTGGCGATTTGAATATAAATTCTAATTATTCAATATATTAGCTAATAACTCGTTTTCGCTTTAATCTTCATTTTGTTTTCTTTCAAAAAAAGGTTTAATGATTTAAATTCGTAATATTATATAAATATATATTTAATTCAAATAGTATTCTTATTACATACTTATTTTGCTTTTTTCAAAGATAAATATTTTAATTTATTTATTTCGTTTTATAGCATTTTTGAATCCGGGGGTTATGAATATTATATCTATTTTAATTTTTATATTCCTTGATTTACGATAAGCATATATCTATATAATTTATATTTATTTCTTTGGTAATAAAATCAAAACTTTAGCTTTTATAGGATATAAATTAAAGATATTATCTATATATTTCGATTTATATTGAAAAAAAGAATTCAATTTAAAGTAAAACCTATATCTATTTTAAATATCACAAAGCCTTTCGAATTTTATAATATTTATATTTTATTTAATGACGAATATATTAATCATTATATTCGAGAAAAATAAAACGAAAAATTAATTTTCGTTTATATTGAAGATAATAACTACGTTATATAATATCTAATTTACCGTATTTATAACGCTTATTTAACCTTTCTTTTTAGAAATTGCGTCTAATACAAATATACCGGCTTCATATATAAATGTAAATGAAAAGTCTTATAAAGCTTTAAATAAGCGCTTTTAATAATAAATCAATTGATTAGATCGCGGCTTACGTTATTTCCCTTTTAATTTAAGTAAAGCTAAGCTTATATTATTCTCCGCTAGTCTTTTTACTAAGCATCAAGATTCTTTAAATTAAATCGTTTATACGCTAGTTATAATAAACGATATATAGATATATATAAAGTTTACGATTTAGAGCGATTTCGTTATATATTAATCCTATAACGCTAAACATATAGTTCGTTAAATCTTCGTTTTAAATATATATAAAATTATAAATAGCTTCGATATCGCTATTTATATATTAACAATTATACGCCGTATTATAACCCGCTTTAAGTTTCTATTTATACCGCTAATAATCTATATAATCTCTCTAAGATTATATAAATACCTAGTTAAGCTAGATATTAAATTTGAGAAATATTTAATAATATACATAATAGCGTTAAAATAGATATATAAAAGAAAGGAGATTATAGAGATCCGCTAAATCCGTAATAAAGATAATATAGCTAATATATTTATAAAGAGTATATTGAATAATGTATTTAAGCGCTTTGTATTAACTTATAAGATCACTATATATATTAATAGCTACATACCCCAGGATAAAAATTAAGAGCAAATATATAGAGAAAATAGAGCATTAAATACCTTTAAGCTAATTAGTATGGATTAATCTTAAATCCGATAAATATTGCTATATACATATACTAAATGCTAATTACGCATATAACGCCTATCTTGACTTGAAGAGAAAATAGTTAATATAGGGATTGTGATATGAATTTAACCGGGTTTATAAAGGTTTATATTTTCTTAATCAGCTTTGCTTAATCGGCCAATTTAGATAGCAGTGGGCTTAGCGAATGCGCTAGGTCTACAATTAACTACAACGTTAATACTACTTCTAATCGAGACTAGTGCTAATATCTACTTTTTGCCCTTTATTAATAAAACGTTGATATAAATCGCCAAAATTAAAATCTTTATTAAAGTCGATATTTAGCAATTGATTTATCGGATTCGAAATACGTCCGAAACTAAATACGTGATTATTTCTCGTTTATAATATAAATTGTTTCGATATAAAATGATGCTATTTAGATTTATTAATAAATCGGCGAGTTTCTAATAATTTATCAACGATATTTTACGAAAATATTTAAGTAAACCTTATTATATTTATATCTATAATCTTTTAACTTACCTGCATGTTATAAAAAGATATAAAATATATATTAAATAGAGTTTTTACTATTCATAAGCTAATGGTTTATAAGCCGGTTAAGGTAAATATAAATTTTATATTAAAAAAATTAAATATCTAAGTTTAATTATTGGCGTAGATAGAATAGCTATTGATTTAGTTAAAATTAAAACGATTAAGGATTGAAAGCTCCGGGCAATATTAAAGAAATATAGGCTTTACTTAGATTCATAAACTTCTACCGCCGCTTCGTTCCAATTTATGGCTATAAATAAAGTTGTTTACCGATTTTACTAAAGTAGAAGCTTTAATAATAATTATCCGGTATTTATTAAAAAGTATCTAATGAATTTAAAAGAGCTTTAATAAAAGCTCTACTGTTTTTCTATTTCGATTATGTTTTGAAACTATAAGTTAAAATTAACGTATTTCAAGGTTAAATCGCTAAAGTGTTTTCTGAACGTTAATAGGATAACGATAATTAGTATCTCATCGTATTTCTCTTTTTTAGAGAGCATTATATAGCCCCGAATTCAATCATACTATATATAATAAAAAAGATCGCTAAATAACTAAAAGTTTAGCGTATTAAATTAGCGGGATTATAATATCCGAACCCCTTTTAAATGATTATTAATTATTATGTTATTAAATATTTTATAACCAAATACTTATTTAATTCGCGATAAGCTAATTAAACTACCTCTTTACTTAATATAATTTTAAAAGTATTTACCGCTATAGCTTAAACAATACGATCGTAGACCTATTTGTACGAAATAAATAAAAGCAATACATTTTAAAAATATGTTAAAAAGAAAAACGAATAATAAAAGATTTCAAAAATATTAATCTTACGATCTTAATAGCGAATCTATTCTACCTTATTCTTTGTAACGCGGCCCCGATATAAGTCAATATTTTTATAAAGGATACCTTTATATTAGATATTAAAGCTAATCTACCGCTACCTTTACAAATAATTCTTATAGACGCTTTATTAAAAGCTAGTTAAAATAATCTAATATTAAAGATTTATCGATATTAAGCTTAGGATAAGGTTTTATATTAGATATTAATAAATAAATAAATATATTCTATATAAAGGCCGATTAATCGTTTTTGCAATTGATAATTGGAAAATATAAATAATCGAAAAGCATTACGCGCGAATCGTAATCGCTTATTTAAATAAATCTGAAATATATCATTTAATCGAGGCGAGATATTGATAGCTAAATCAATTTAATATCGATATCTATATCGATTATTATCTTTATTACTTTGCTAAACAACTACGAAGTAAAATAATTAGAATTTTATATTTCATTCCGACATCGTTATATTAATAATATTATAAAAAGATCGATTTTAACGAAATATTTAAAATAGAAACTAGATTTAATGATATTTTTAATATGATTATATATTTAAGGAAAAGAATTAATTTATAATTATTAAAGGTATCCCTTAAATACATTATATAGGGTTATTATAAATTAACGGACTATTATTGTTTATAGGGTCGGATTATAGCTTTTAGTTAATTATTTAGTTTATAGACGAGATATTTAAAATCTTAGGATTTATATTGAAATTATCGATAGCGGGCTATTTATAATTAGCTATATAAAGCAAGAATTATTACGAATAAATAAATCATTAGTTATATATTCGCTAACTATCACCAAAATAATTAAAATTTAGCCTTCTTTGTAATAGATATCGCCTAAAGCGTTAATTTATATACCGTATTAGGAAAATTGATGTTTTTCAAAATCGGTTATAAATTTACGATATCGTTAATATTTAATTAAAAACAATAAGCCGATTTAAAAGATTTATATATATATGAAAGATTAAACTATAAAAAAGCCTAATATATAGCTTTGATTATTTAAAAAGTAAATACGATACGGCTAAACTATATTTATAATATAGCTAAAATTGAATAATAATATTAATTAGTAAATATCGTCGGCGACCGGATTTCGGAATTAAAGATAAAGTCTTTATTATTAAGACTTATTTAATCCATAAATTAAATAATAAGCTTAATTTGCTTTTTGTTTGGTAAATGTATTATATTATAAAGGTACTAATAAATATGCATATAAGCTCGAAACGCTAATTTTATAGATAGGCTCGATAAAGTTTTATTTATATTAATTGTAGCGTTATCCTAATAATTCTTTATTAAGATAGAATTACGAGAAGCTAAATATTGAGATTAATCATAAGAAAAAAAATAAAAAATCGATTAAATTATTGTTTTTTATCTATATTATAGTAAAGTATAATGTTAAATGTAACGAGAAAGCTGAAACCCTAATCCGGAATCCTATAATATCGTAGATTTTAGAAAGTTCTCGGGAGTTTACATAATATTTTATAAAACTAATCTTAAATTTAAAGGCCTCCTAGCGGGATCGATAATATAAAAAATAGCTTGGCCGGTTAATATAAACGAACTATTCTAGAATAACGATTATAAAGCTATAAGAGAAAAGAATAATTTAATCAAAGTGAGAAAAGAAGTATAAAATTAAAAAAATAAATAGGAAAAATAGATAATATATCTTTATTTTACAAAGAGTATAGCGATCGATTTATTATATATAAATCATTTGTTAAGCTTACGACGCTTATTGATAGCGAGATATTGAAATAGCAGAATTGTAATATAATTAATAATAAACAAACTAAAGAGCTTTAAACGGACAAGAAAAGAGTTACTATAGTTACGCTAAAACCGTTGAGATCTATATAGGGCGTACTAAGCGCCAGTCCGAAAGCGGTTAGCGGGGCAGACAGAAATATATAGGGATTAATAAAGTACCGCCGTGAGCTTAATAGGGCTAAGGCGTATAAGCGTGCCGCTATATTTATAACTTCTTCTTAAAAACCGCAATAAATCTATTAAAATCGAAAAAAAATATCCTCCCGATTATACGCTTTTTCAAAAACAAAATTGTATTTTCAAAATTAAATTAACGACCTTACTATAAAAAAAGATTATTATATATCTAAATAATAAAGGCGTACCTTCGAATAATTATTAAGCTAAAAGCTCTATCTTAATTCAATCGTATCCACAATAGGAAATTCGCGCTACGATACCTTATAAAATATCCGAATTATCAATATATCCTACTAATCTATACTATATTCTTATGATACTCCTATTATTCCTTCTTCCTTTTAAATTATATAGTATTAAGCTTTTTTATACCCCGTTTGCACCGATTATTATATAGCGGCTATCTTTAATAAGTCGTCATCTTTATATAATATAACATCTTAAATTAAACGATGTGTTTCTAGCTATATATCCAATTGTCTTAGTAAACCCGTACAATTAGGGTATTAATAGTAATATTCCTTGAATTTCAATAATATATTCGCGAATCTATTTATATTAAACTATTCGAGGTTTGAATCCTAAATTATTTAATAATCCGAATAATCAGACTTTATATTAATATATTTCATATTATAATCGAAAAGTTATTTTTTACATATTTTTTAGGTCAATACGCAATTTATGAAATATTTTTTATATATTAATTTTATTAAAGAGCTTTTTTTTTTTTTTGCTTAAATATAATAACGTTTTGTCGATTAAAGATAACTGGTATCGATCTTTTTTTAGTAATCGCGTTGAATTTCCTATAATCAATATAAAACTTATATGCTTTCTTAAATTTTAAGGCGATAATTAGCGATAACGTCTAAGGCGCTGTGCTAGATTTTAAGAACCTTTATCTACATTTTCGGAAATATATTATCGTACGATTTGTTTTTATTTTGAAGATATCTTCCGTAATAAATTATACCTAACTTTCCTTTTTATAATTAGATATTTAATTTTAGTTTATAGCTATATAACGGCGTTAGCCAGTTCAGTTCAATTTTGTTAAAAATAACAAAAGAAATTGATATTTAAACGGGATCTATTTTAAAGTTTTACAGTAAAATTCCGTCATATCGAACAGGAGCTCCGTTACGATATAAACATTATTCCGTTTTTTTTTAAAAATAAAACGATTCGATTTGTATAAAATAACTATGATAATCTCCTCGGATTGGCTAGCGATTTTAAAGAGCGATTCTATATAGATAATATAGATATCTATATATTTCTTAATTTGAAAAAATCATTTTTCCTAAATTTATATTTACCACTACCGTCTTATCCTTATTTATATCGATATTCCTTTTTTTTATTTCTTTATTTCTATATATCTCGTATTATATTACTCTTTCCTTTAAAATATAAGAGTTTTTTATTATTCGGGGCTTAAAACGTTAGCGATAACGTTTGGTATTTTGTATATATAATCGGTTTTTGCTTATAATTCTATAAACTCTATATATTCCGTAGAACAAATATGCTTGGTCGAAAACGGCAATAGCAATTTGAATTTTGTTAATTATCTCCAGGTTTTTAATTCCTAAATATATTCGATTATATATTTATATATTAATTTGAATTTTTTATAAGTTTCTTCACGTTTCACGCTTCTAACTAATTTAATCAAAACTTCCTTTATCTTAGATAAAAGGACTTTACATTCTTTTTAATATTTTAGCAAATCTTCCCTATTTTATTTCATATCCCGATAATTTACAGAATCTTCGATCGACGGCTAGCGCTGTAACCGAGGACTTTTCATAAACGTTATATAAATTTATATAATAATCTATTTAGCTTTTTAATCTTTGTATCCATTTAGGTTTTCATATTAGCTTTTCCTGTATAACGGTATAGCCGGAAAGTATTTTAATCATTTTATCGCGGAGCTGAATATCGTAATTTATATATTAGCAATCTAAAGCGAATATCGATATATTAACTAAAAACATAATATTATAGCGTTGTATATTAATATTTATACTATAATCGTAAAATTACTCCTTTTCCAATAATAAAGTTAAATGTTATATCTATGATTATAAATGGAATATTTCGGTATAATCGACTTTATATATAAACATCGGCTATTACGACGATATTAATAATCTAAGTTAGCTATTTTTGAAATTTCTTAAGTAAATTGTCGGGAATATTTTTCGGAAGTAATCGTAAGATTTGTAAAGGTAATGGATTATTATTATATAAAGGGATCATTAGATCAATTAATATTTAGAGCCCGTAGGGATAAAGCCGTAGGGGTAAAATAAACGCACGGGGGGTTAAGAACAGACCAGACCGAGCTTATCGTAAAACCGGATCTATTAGTAAATATTAATACGAAAAGGAGGGAAAGAGCCTCTATTACCGAATAGAATATACGTAAATAAAATAAGAGAATATATACCCGCAATATTCGGTATTTTACGGTTTTATCGATTAGCCAAGATTATATCAGCTAATTTAAATTTTAATTTAACGATCTATGTTATTAAATCGTGTATTATACAATTATAAATGATATAATTGAAGATTCGGACTATCTCTAAAAGCTCGCCGAAGTATTAAGCTTAATTTACTATAATATTTAGATTATTATTGATATATTTAATTAACTTTACATTTCAACGTAAAACCCGGTAGATGGCTATTGCGAAAAAGTGAACAGGTTTAAATTTTAAGAAAAAAGCTAAAGAGGTTTCTTTTAAAAGAAAATTGCTTACATTTATTAACATTAATATAATTGACAATATTATTTTATTACTTTTAACCGGCTTCCGTTAAAGATTTGAAAAAGGGCGTAGGTCTATTTATATATTTAAAACGAATAGCATATTTTTTAGCTTTTTCTAATAGATTTTAATCGATATCTCTATTAATTAAATAATGGGTTTTTAGACATA
Organism: Ophiognomonia clavigignenti-juglandacearum; assembly: GCA_003671545.1. Lineage (NCBI taxonomy): Eukaryota > Fungi > Ascomycota > Sordariomycetes > Diaporthales > Gnomoniaceae > Ophiognomonia > Ophiognomonia clavigignenti-juglandacearum. The sequence goes on along the minus strand of PYFS01003124.1, from coordinate 50,135 downwards.
CAATCTCGTATTTAAAATCTTCGTAAATAATAAAGATAAATATATTAATTTTTTCTCTATTGTCTTTAATTATAATGACTATTATAATATTAGCAGTATTATTTGTACGATTATTTATTAATTTATATAATAAATTAAATAAAGAAAATCTTAGATTCTCGGTCGGCTTACACATTTTTAATTAAATCGGAGATTTCGGATCAGATATATTTATACGCGCGCTTATTTATTCTTTTTTTATTAGCGCGCGGCGATTTTAGGGTTTGCTTAATCGGCAGAAGTGTCGAAGGATTGGGTATTTTCGTAATTGCTATCTAGGTTTATTAGACCCGCGTTTGAATTATTTTCGAGATTTATCGTAAATTTCTTATTTATTATTTATTCTTTCCACAGCTTTTGGATAATGATTTGAATCGCTTTCCTAAATTACGAGAACATTATTAAATTTACTTTTATAAAGGCTACGAAGCTTATTAACAGCAAAGTATTAAAATAACAAGATTATAATTTAATAAATAAGAAATAAAGAGCTTTAAATAAAAGAGAAAAAAGTCATCATAATTACGCTAGAAACGTTAAAATCTATATAAGGCGTGCTGGACGCTAATCCGAAAGCGGTTAGCGGAGCAGGCGATAATATATAAGGATCAACAGGGGACCGCCGTAAGCCTAGCGGAGCTGGAGCTTGTAGACGTGCTGCTACGCTGACAATATTAACCGAGTCATAAGATTTAGCTGGATAGGACAGCTAAAGAAACCCTATTATTGCTTAAAAACAGGTTTTTATTTTGAAAAGTTATAAATTTGAATAAGCTCGTAATTATAGTTTTTATTTTTAATTGGGCGTTTTTAAAAAAAATAGTTTAAAGGTTAATTGGTATTAATTCATACGAAATGAAAGAGTATTCAAAAAGAAGTTGGTATTTATAATTGCTATTATAAATAATCTCTTTTCAAAAAGGGTAATAATGATATAATAAAATTATTAATATAGCGGTATAAGGATTATTATTATATACGCTTTTATAATAATGCTAGCTGTTTAAATTAATTAAATTATACGCTTATATAACCCTTTATAGCAAAGCGATTTTTTATAGCTTTTATTTTTCCTTTCTTTAACAATAAAGATTTATTAATTATATAAACTATAATTAAGCTTTTGGTGTTTATTATTTATATATATAATAGAAAAAAAAAGAAAACAATTAAAATTAAAATATAAAAATCGGTATTATAGCTCATTCGCTATTATAATTAATGCAGATTTAAACCGAATCGTTTTTATAATTAATATATTAAATAAATAATTTATAATATTATAATATTATAATATTATAATATTATAATATTATAATATTATATTAATTAAAATCGAATCCTAATATATATAATTGTATAAAAATTAGCTAGTTATAAATAAGTTAAAATGAATATTACCGATATAGTATTGCTAGTGAAAATAAAGCTTAAGCTTTTTTTCTAGAAGAAAATAAATAGAATAGGGGTACGCCAGGCACCCAGCCTAGGCCCACAATTGCTGTTCATCCCCCCGACCGTTCCAATCGGCCATCGGCGCCAAGCCTGGCTTTTTTAGTGAGAATTGTATTCAGAGTGTCTTACCAAGAGTTAGGATCGCGCTGCTCTTCCTGCGCGTCTGTTAACGTGCATATGCCAAGCGCAATTTGGCTCATTTGAACGGTACGTTCGTACACTCACCAACAGAGTTAATAGTCCTTCTCAACGAAAGGCATCTATCAATCGATCTCCACTGAGGGATGATTTGGTTGAGTGGGATCGATGACCAGCCTGATTCCGAATGAAGACACATATGGTACCTACTAAGTACTGTGGTATCGTACTTTTTTTTTACCCTCCCTGTAAAGTACCTGGCCCGTGCGTCTCCAACTACCCAGAATGTTTAATCCCACTTACTTTGTATTAGAATCAATATTGATAAAAATTATAATTCAATTTTTCATTACCAACACCACTAATATTATTATAATAGCTCGACCCAAAGAAATATATATAAAATAGCTTACCGAGCAATAATATATATTTATCTAAAACTTTTATTTCGAAAACGGGCTTACAAAAGCTATTTTCTTCGTATACTTTCAAATCGCCGGGTATACAATCAGCCATCATTAAATTCAGCATATTATTTATACTAAAAATTTTATCTATTATTAACGAGATCGTGATATTGGCGTCTTTAATTTCTTTTTAATAAATTTGAAATATAAACCGTTTATTTATATAAAGCACAATATACCTTATAAATTAATATCGCCGTTCTTTTTACAATCTTCTTTAATTTCATTCTCTATTAAATCGCTATTCGAGATGCTTTTTATCGATACAAATATTAATATTATTACGCCCGCCGTAAGCCCCCGATTACTCCTATAAACCAATATAAACGTCAAGCTTTCGCCGAAGCATATTAATATTAAATAATCGAGAATTAGCATTATAAACTTTAAACGGACGAAATATAAATAATTAGAAAAATATATTATAAGATTTAGGTTATACGTCGTTTTAAGGAAAAATTCGATATAATATATATCGTAAAGAAATATATACGAAAAAATAAATAAATATTTTAAAGATTGATATATAGCTTTAAATTTAATAATACGGTGTGCTGGGGCAAGGTGTGGAGGGAGTACCTGGGGGGTGGGGATAGGGTGTCTTGGGCCCTGATCAGGGTAAGATCACGGGTATAAAGCAGTCAAGACGGTGATTTTCTTCTTAAACCTTAGTTTTAATTTTAGTATTTGCTTTTCTTCCTTTTATTTTATACAATTTGATTTTGATGCCCTTAACTCTAATTAAAACATGACTATTCTAAATTACGATTTTTATATACTTTTGAACTCGTATATACCCCGATTCCGATTTTTCCTACCGGCTTTAATAGCGCCGTTAAATCAAACGTCAATAACGTCTTTTAGCGAATCTATTACGTAGGCCTTATTAGCCATGCTCTAGTTCATTAGTCCTTCGAACCGGATTATTATTTTATAAATTTATAATCTATATTTATTTCTTTTAACGATTATCAAGATATAGCTTATTATAGAGCTTTTTTTGACGGTTTAATAGCTATATCTTTATATTAAGCTTTCCGGATATCCTTTCTTTTAAATTGGCGTTTAATGTTTTCTTTAATTTACTACTCCCGTAATAATTACCCTTTTTTCGTATTATATTTATTTTAATTTTTTTCGGCGTTTTAACGATTTTCCGGTATAATCCCGTATTTGATCAAAATGATATATATATAACGATAATTATCCGATATATGAGATAGATATATTGCTTTTAGTGGTTTAGAAATATAGCGCGGATCTGTTATAATTCGGGATAGCTTTTATAAATTAAGGAGTATATCTAATGCAATATTATTTATCGAAATAGTTTAAAGATATGGCGTATATTTGCCGCGGTATGGGATGGATTTTAAAAGATTATAAAGGTATAGGCTATAAAAATTACACTGCCGATTTAGCGGGAAAAAAGGAAGCTAAATATAAACCCTAGCGAATCTAATCTTTTTGATCGGAAATAAACGAATTCCGGGTTTGCTTTTTATATTTATTACAGATATAATATATCGAGGAATATAGGCTCTACGGAAACCTTATTAAAATTTAAAGTCATATAAAGCTTTTAAATCAAAGAACCTTTATATATAAAAGGAAAAAGATCGTTATTTCGGAATTTTATAAAGCATTAAAACGGCAAAGATATAGGAGCTGGCAATTAACTATGATTTTGATTAGGGTGGTATAAAAGAAGATTAGGTATTGGGTTGTTCTTTAAAGGACGTTTTTTCCTTTTTTTTTCTCTTTACCGCTTTCGGAAAATTATAACTTTATACTATTAATAACCCCTCTTTGCATATCTAATGATTCGATTTTATATCTTCGCTAATTAGGTGTATTTATATATCGATTTTTATAAACCTTATTTATTTTTTTAGGTCTTTGCTTATTCCTTTGTTCGAATATCTTTATTTAAGAAAAAGCTTCGATACCAAAAATATTATTTTCGCGAATTTTATATAATTTTTTATATTTTATTTTTTATCCTTCTATATTATATTTGATCAGAAGATCCCCAAGGTCGCCGACGACCTTTTTGGCCGGAAATAACTTAAGTTATCTAATATTGCTTTGGCCGATATTAGAGGATCTTCTTCGGGTAAGAAAGATACTTTATCCACAGAAAACCTATCTCTTTAATACCTTCTTATTAGCTACGAGAAGGATAAGGGTAGTGATAATGCCTTTATCCTTCTTCGTAGCCGACGTTTAGCTAGGAGCTAATTTGTTAGATATTTTACCCGGGCTTATTCGCTATTTAACGCCTATATAGCCGAAGCTTTAAATAAAACTATTAAAAATTCGTATACGATTCGGGAGATTTTTGCGAACGAATTAGCCCACCTTTTTAATGGTTATAATATCATCGAGTTTTTTTTAGAGGTTGATATTATTAAACGTCGCTTTCACTTTGGTAATAAAAACCTGATCTCGGCCTTATAATAGCAGACTACCGATATAGCCCTAGGTATTAAAGTTAAAAGGGTTTTATAATATTATACGGATTAGAAGGATGCTTAGGCTTATTTAAAAGATGCTTTTATCTTTTATAATAATTAATATAATTTCCTTATTAGCGATCGGCTAATAACGTTGATACGAAATCGTTATCCGGAGGAGCCCGAGATAATAATATCTTTCGCTTTTGCTTATAATCGGTACGTATATATAATTGACTTTTAAAAAAGGTTTAATTAGCCTCTTCGTTAAGCTCGCGAGTTTTATAACAATTTAAATATTAAATAAAGGAAGCGGTTTATCTAAATGGGCTATAGGATTTTCGAGCTTAAGAAAGGTTTTTAGTCTAAGTTGTTTCTTAAGGTTTGCGAAACGGCTAAAGGTATAATTAATAAACGCCAATTAGATAAATATATTTTAAATTTACGAAGCGAAACCGAATATTCCCTTTAGGAACCTATAATAAGCATCGATTTAATTCGATTATAATTTCGTACGCCTATGCGTAACTTTGATCAAGATATTGACTTTGGTTAGAACCCCGAATCTATTGCGAATCATTTAGTTCGGTTTGCTCCGGTGGCTAAAATCGCTTTACGGCCTTTTAGTCCTTAGGTTATTTTAGCGAAAGCTTTACTCCGGAAGGCTTTAAACAATGTTTAAAAAGTTAAGGTGGTAACGGCTAAAAAAGCTATTATCGATAATTTGACCGAATAATTCGAATATATAAAGCTATATATATAGAAAATATTCGAAGATATTATAGCTAATTAGAAAATCAAAATAAAAGATGCTATAAAAAATATAACCCTTCATACTAAAGGCTATATTTATAATCAGATTCGTACTATTTTAAATTTAAATGCTTTTTAAGGGTAGGATAAAGAAATAGCCTTCTAAATAGACGAATTCGCCAATATTACCGCCATTACTCGTAAAAACGGAACTCCTTTAATTTACTATAATTATAATAATTCTAATTATAATGCTTTGAATTATCCTTAGCTAAACGAAATGATTATTTATAGACTCTTATATATTAATAAAGTCTAAGGCGTTAATTAGAAATTAGGAATTAAAGAAAAAATCGAGATAAGCGTCGACGAAGTTTTGGACCCCGATATAATCCGATCATAGCGTGATAAGCCTGGTAATATCGTTAAATACGCTTTTGGACAATTGGCTTTTCTATCCTAAAACCATATCGCTAAGCCTATGGTGAAACGCTACGAGGAATAGGTAGCCAAAAATCTTTATAAAGCGGGTGAAGCTAAGTTTAGTATCGGCTTTATTATTGATAATCCTCATCCAGCCGCTTTTAAAAATAAACGGATTAATTATTTTTAATTATAATTAAATTCGAATAAGGTTATTATTAGCCTTTACATTAGATATAATCCTTAGGTAGTTCGGAACCTTTATATTAAGGAAGCTGAAATAATGGATTTAAATGCTTTAGCTGGTAATAAAAAGATGAGATTAAATAGTTTTTTTATATCCCCGGAAATCTTAATAGGAGGTATAGTTAATTTTGATTAGAAGATATTTAAGTTAGTTATATCTGGTTTAAATCGTTCTTTATATTCCGTTAAGGTTAAAGATATGGCTGCTTCTAATATGGTAGCGGGAATCCCCGATCCGGAAGTTACGAAGACTATACCCGTTTTATCTTCCGCCGCTAACCCACCTATCCGCCAAAGCCGGCCTCGAGCTTTAATTAAGCTAGATAAAAAAGTTAAAACGCTTTTAATTTTAATTCTTACCTAAAAGGTCATTCGGCTCCTTTTTTAAAGAAAAATAAATATATTTAATAAAGATTTATTCCAAATCGATAGAATTAATTAATTAATTATCCAGGCTATTATATAAGCTTATAATAAAAGCAAAAGCATTAAGACCACCATCGTCGAAATGGAGGAGGGGGCGCCACTAATTAATCGCTTAGCAAACCTTTCTATCAACATTTTCCAAATATATCCGAACATATTAGCACTTTTCCGTAAAGCTAATGTTTCCGATTAAAATATAAAGTATTGAAATTTGGAGAATTTAGATATCTAATATATCTTAGGAAAAGATTCAATTATTATAAATAAGCTATCGCGTTTAAAAATGGTTCAATATGATAAAGAATAATTAAATATTATCTTAGCGCTATTAAGCTATAATCCTCTCTAAATCTTTATATTCGGCAGCTATTTAAATTTAAATAACGCTAAATTAAGCATTTAAACGTTTGGCATTACAGAGCGAAGTATAAGCTCGTCGCCATACCTTAATATTTATATAAAAGCCCCGACGAATAAGCTTTCTAATACGTTAATAGATATTAGAGCTGAATTCAATATTATCCTTTTATTATATATTAGAAAGAACTAGCTTTAAATGATTAGCATTAAAAATATCAATTCTATCTCTTATGATAATGGTGTCGTTAAGATCGTCGATATAATAAAATGCCCGATTTATATCGGTGGTATTAATCTCCCGCTTATCATGTTCGTTATTGATGATAGCGTTGACGGCATTACGTCTAATGTTATTTTCGGTATACCTTTCTTTTTGATAACTAGCTATTAATTTGAGAAAATAGAGAATAGGCTAATAGCCAAATTATCATTTGGCATTAATCGATTTATTTATATTTTGGGCAATAAAAACCAATCTCTTTTTATATTTAAAATATCGGGAAATTAATTTTAGGTTTTGATTAAGCACACCAGAATTTAAATATGATCGATTTCGTGCCGCTAGGAAAGTTTTAAGATTTATTATAATTTCAAATCCCGAGGGATATTTTTGAGCAATTTTAAGATAAGGAGAGGGTGATAATGTGTTTGGATTCCCTTTTAATAGGCGACGCGCGTTAATAATTAATTGCTAAAGGTAAGGGGTGGGATGAGTTAGTTTTTATAAATGTTTTATTAAATCCGCTTTTACCATTTATCTATGCCGAGATAAATAAGCTAAGCCTAGTTCTTTTTGATCGGGCCTTAGTAAAGGGTAAAAAGGAGCTAAATTATATTTTTCTTTAATTGAACGGTATATATAAGAAAGTGGCCGATAAAGTGCGCTTAGTTGATAATGTTCGTTCCGATGGGTCCGTTTTAGAAGGGAATGTTAGCTAGAAATAATGTTATAAAAAGAAGGTTATAAATCTACTTTAGATTTCTTTACTTAGCGTTTATAATCGTTTCGTTAAATTAAGATTTTTAGCTATATTTATTGGCGAAAGGTTTACGGACGATCGTTTAGCTATAATGATGGTCGATAATTATATAATTTTGTTTGATTAGGAGCGTTAGCTATTTAGATATATTATTTTTTGCTGTAAGGCGGCGTTAGCGTAGGAGTGGTAATATATCGGTGTATTTGATAAAGACGTTGCACCGCTTTAGGTCATCCGTATTATTGATTATAACGCTTTTTAAGATCGAAATAATATTATTCTAAGGGCTTTAAGAACGGTAGCTAACGACATATTTCGTATACGAATTGAACGAGGCATTTTAGAAGAGTTATATAGCGTTTATCGGAATCGCTGGTTTTTCGTAGAAAAGAAAGATAATAAATATCGTTTTATTAATAATAGCTAAAGTTATAATCGTATAATGATTAAAGATGCCTAGGTCCTTTTAAACGCCGACGAATTTGTTAAAGATTTTGGCATATATAAGATTCTCTCGCTTTTGGATTTTTTTTTAGGGTATAATTAAATGATATTATATTTAATCAATAGAGATTTGACGACGATTTTAATTTTATTAGGCTTTTTTCGAATATGTACGCTTCTTTAAGGTGTTATTAATGTAGTGGTTTAATTCTAGAGGATCGTTAATAGGTTATTCTATGATCTAATCCCAGTGGTGTGCCGGCCTTTCGTTGATGATATATTAGTTAAGGGCCTTAAAACCGATTACGGCGGTTAAGAGGTTGTTGAATTATTTGGTGTTTGTCGATTTATTTTGGAATATTTGATTAATATTGATAAAGTTTTATATAATATTGAGCTAGCCGGTGGGATTATTGCTGCCGTCAAGTTTTAATAGTGTTGTAAGAGGGTGGATATTTTAAGTTATATCTATGGCTTAATTAGGCGAACGCCGATGGACGATAAGGTTAGGAAGATTGTTGAATAGCTTTTTTATATTAATATTAACGAAGTTAAAAGTTTTTAAGGTTTATGTAATTTCTATCGCGGGTGGTATAAAAAGATTGCCATTATTGAGCGCCCTTTTATAGACCTTATTAAGAAAGGTGCTAAATTCTAATAAGGCCCCGATTAATAAGCCGCTATAAATAAGATTAAAGCTTTGATTATTTCGAAGCTAATTTTGGTAAATATCGATTATTCGGTGGGAGAAATCATTTTGATATTTAATATTGGATTTAAAAGATGGGGTAGAATATTTTTCTATTATATTAAAGAACGACGATATTTAATCCGGTATAAGAGTGGCATATGGTTAAAAGCCGAGAAAGGTTATAATTAGATAAAGAGAGAAGCTAAAAATGCTTTTTATTATATCCAGAAATTTCGCTATTGGTTATATAGCATATATTTTTTTTTGGAGATTAATAACAATATTTTTGCCTAATAATTGAAAAGGTTTAATACCGATATGCTAGGAGCTTTGATTACTTGTTGGCTAGGCGTAATTCGAATATTTGATTTTATAATCCGTTATATTTTAGGTAGGAAGAATTCGGTAGCTAATTCTCTTTTTCGTAAATCTATTATTTAAACCGATATTGATAAGAAGGAAACTAAGGAAAATATTGAGGATTGGGTTAATATTTAATTTAATATTTTGATTAGGCTTACTGTTAAGATTTTGTACGATACGTTATTAAACTTAAAGCTTTTTTGGACCGAAAATTCAAAAAAGCTAGCCTATATATCGGAGATTGGTTATACTCCTTTAGGCTTTAAAATAAGCTTTTTATAAAAAGCATATCTCCGATTAGCGGCAATTAAATATTAGGTTGTTGATGGCTATCTATGGTACCGATTAGATCTACGGCGGGATTTTTAAAAAAGATATATAATGGATAACCTAAAGTTGCGACGTTAGATTATTCGCGAATATTATAGCTAATTTGGGTATTATAGCCAAGAAGCGATTTATTATCGAATAAGGATATTGTATTATTGGAAAGGCTAATATGTAAAGATCGAAAATATATATCGTATATATCTTATTTGTTTTTAGATCGATAATAGAATTTTTAGCGAAGGAATAATTCTTATTTGCCCTAATTAGCTTTAGATAAAGATTTATATGGATTAGCAATATATTTTAGGCTTAAGAGGGAAGACTTACCTTTTGCTTAAGGTTAGAAACGATCTGATAGGTTGGATTAAAGCTACCGTAAAGCTTAGCCTAGCCGTTAAAAAAATTACGGATTTTTTTATAAATTTTATCTTATATCGCTACGGGGCTCCTTTGGTAATGGTAATTGACGGCTATTAAGCCTTTATAATTGAATTCGCTATTATATTTCGTCGTTTCGGAATACGGAGAATAGTGGTTTTAGCGTATAACCCTCGGGCTAATAATGTTATGGAAAGAGGGCATATTCGTTTTGCTATAATTCTTTTTAAAATATTAGGTTACGGAGCAAAGGTTAGCTAGAAAATTTTGAATATAGCGCTTTTTATCGACCGTATTATTTACCGTTTTAATCACGGATATATACCGTTTTTTTTAATATATAGATTTAAGCTTATTATTCTTATAAAGGTTAATATGTTTATTTGGCGAATTCTAGCTTAGGAATATAATTAAAATCTTTTAGATATTTTGGATAATCGGGTTAAGATGTTTTTGGAATATAAAGAAATTATTAAGAAGGCTTATAAAAGAGTATATAAACGACGGGTATTAGCGGCGCATCGCCGTAATTTAAATTAATATTTAAGGAAAGAGCGGTTGGAAATCGGTGATATTATTTTAAAATATAACGATATCCGTAATATTGATTATAAAACAAGCCGGAAATTAGAATATCGTTAATTTAGTCTTTTCGAAGTAGCAGAGGTCTTTCCGAAATAAACTTATTATTTATAAACGATAGAAAGCTATCTAATTATAGGAACGTTTTTAGCTAAAAGATTGAAAAAGTTTATATTGGATAATTAAGGGATTTAGTAATTAAAGCTTTTAATGCTATAGGAAAGAGATTCTAATAAAGAAAGGGAGGAAGTTTAAGAGCGCTTAGAAAGTTTTGCCTTAGCTTTTAAAGAAATCTGGCTTCCGCGGGTAATCTTCGTTAATATACCGCCAGCCCTAACACCGATTCCTATCCTTTCCGAAATTGAATTTAATAAAGAAAACTTTGATTAAAATAAAGATAAATTAGAAATCATTTATTTAGCAAAGATAAGAGCTTAATAAAAAAGGGCAGATAGAAAAGAGGAAGCTTAAGCTATTTAATTATTTTAGGTAGATATATAAGATTTTTTTAAAAACGAATTTCTAATTAAGGGCGATTAGGCGGAGGTTGATGTTTTTTACCTTAAATCCTTTATGTTTTTTCGATAAGGTTTTTCGGTGGTTATCTTTATGCGGCGAATTGACGGCTCCGCTTTATTATAATTTCTCCGTCGGCTATTATTTCGGGGGTGGGAAGAGAGCGCTAGCCAACGCCTTAATGATTTTAGTTTTTTGGCTTGATTTCCTTATACGATTTACCTTTTTTAAAAGCATTACCATATTCGGTTCGCTCCGATAAAGCTAAATGCTGGTTATTTAGGAATATTATTATATTCGGTTCGCTCCGATAAAGCTAGGTATTAATTATTTAGAATCATTATTATATTCGGATTGCTCCGATAAAAGGTGGCTTTAATTATTATAAAGCGTTACGAAATTTATCCTTTTTTATAATCCTAGCTCGCTAAGCTAATTGCCCTTTTTTAAACTAATTGCCTTTTTTTCTTTTTATTAAATATAGGTATATTAAGATCATTTTTGAAATAAAGAAAGCTTTTAATTAAAAAATCTTATTGATTTTAGCCGGCTTAGCATTAATTTTTCTTTTAATTTCTTTATTATTATATCTGCCGGTGTTAAAATAGGTTGGTATATTAGCGTATACGATTATTTTAAAAATATTTATAATATCGAAATATCTAATAATAACCCCGTGGTTAATATTAGCACTAACGATAACTTTTTTATTTACCCGCCGAAGTATAAATAGTGCTGTATAGCTAAAACGCTAAAATAAAGCTAAGAAGATCGCTTTTAAGGCAAGGAAGGCCTTTGATTAGAAGGCCTTGCTAGCATTGGCCTATTTAGGGATTTCAAAAGGCCAATATCGGTCCTAATTAAGAGGTATACCAATTTATTAATTAAGGCCGCCCATCGTAGCCGTCCCTCGGTTCTAATCACCGTAAAGGAAAGTAAAGCCATATTTGGCTAATTTTTGTCTTCTTTTTTACGATACCTAGCTTAAATAGAAATAATGATTATTTAAGCGAATATTCGAATAAAAAGGTTATATAGCGATTTTAATTTCGACCCGCGTTATGTTAATATTAAATGGGATTTTAATCGCTTGGCTATTATATATTTATATGCAATCCTTATAAGCGTTAAAACTATTAATAGATTACTAAAAGAAGAAGGCATATAATAATATATTCGGCCTTTACGGGATTCCCGGAATGCTTTGATTAGACGCACTTAGGACTCTTTTAATAGAATTAACCGGTCTGACGGCTTTCGTTGGATCAGGATAAAAAGGAGCTTTATTAAAAGGATTCGGAGGTAGCTGGAGTTTTACGGGTGGCAGTAGGCCAAAGCATCTAATGGGAACCCTGGCTTTTAAACGTTAATTACAAAAGATGGCTGATTAAAAGGTAAAGATATAAATATAATCGTTTTTTTTTATCTTTTGCTTTGAATTTTTATAACCCGTTTCCATTTGCTTTATTGCTCTAATTAATATAAGCTACGACCTAATTTAAGCGGATATTTTTTAAATTATTCCTTTTATCAAAATCGAAATATTTCATTTTATAAGAAAGAAGGCCCCGAAAAGAAAATCATTATTAACGGCTATTAAAATCTAAAATTACCCCCGTTTTAAAATATAGTATTGGGTATGTTTGAGGATAATTATTATATATCTATTGCTTTGATCATTATCTTAAATTATTTTCTACTTTAACTTTTATTTCTTCTTTTCCTTCTTTATTAAATTAAGAAATATAGGCCCAGCCTCGCTTTTTTTTTAAAGAGATTTCTTTTTAGGCGACGGCGCTTTAGGGCGATATACGAATATCTGCTCTTTCTGATTAATTTTAGGCTTTTTAGTAGTTTTGGTTGGTTATTAACGAGAAGGTGGAGCAGGGGGAGGTTTCGAGGAAGAAGCTTTTGATAATGCGGGTGGAATTAATCGAAAAGAAATTTAAGAAAAAGGAGGTTTCGAAGAAGAAGCTTTAGCTAGTAAGGGTAGAGGAGGTATAAAAGAAGAAGATTAGCGGCTTTTTTTTATATTAAATAAATCTAATCGAAGTTGAAAAGCTTTTTTTTGTTTTACCCGTTTTGCCGCTTTAATAGCTTCGATATCCTTATTGCTATCGATACGATAGGTCATGTTTAGTAATAAGGCGGAAAGATATATCTCTTAAGGTTTATTTCTATATTTTAGATATCGTCAATCTTTAATTAGAATAAGAGGAGGAGGAAAAGAGGGTATTTATTTTAATTATGGCATTTTTGATAATTGGGATATCGTTATATTTATTAAATATATATTTATCTGCTTCGATATAATAGATATAATTAATATAAGCTTTTCGGTAGAAATCAGAGATAAAGCGGCATTCGAAAAAGAGAAATATAATATATAATTTTAGATTTATGTGATTAGGTTGGTGGTAATTGCGGGATTGACGGGCGAGGTAATAATCGTAAAGGTTTATATTCCGGTTGCTAAAAAAGGTTATAGCGAGCGATGCTTTTTTTCGGGTATTGGTAGCATCGCCGATTAAAGATAGATATTTATTAAAGGGGTATCCGTTATTATATTCGATAAATATTTGGTTAAGAAGGCGGCTATTAAGCTTTTCTCGTACGGTTCTTTAAATTGCTTATTTATATTTTAGGAAGATAATATAGAAGAGTTTATCGATATTTTCCTAGCTATCTTTCTTAAGCTTTTATAAATAGTAGTAATGATTAACGTTTCTATAAAAGAAAGAGAAAATAATCGATAAAAAGAGCAAGCGGGTTTTAATAGAATAGCTAATATAACCTAGATCAATCGGTTGGCGGTAAAAAACGATATAATAACCGTGATTAGGGATTAAGGCGTTTTTGGCGGATAAGAAGATGGGTTCTTTTAAAAAGGATGTTAGCGGGGCGGTAGAAAAGCGTTAAGAAAGAATTTAGGTGGCGGAAAGAAATAAATTTTAAAGAGAGGGTGTTAGTTTATAAAAGGAAGGGGGTATAGAAGAGAAGTTTGAATTTTTTTTCGGAAAAGGAGCTATTTCTTTACTTTTGCCTTTGGCCTTATTAATAATTATAAAAGAAGATATGATTGTTTTGATCAAGGTTGATTAAAGGTAAAAAAAGAATTAAAGAGAGGTTGAAGAAATTGTTATTGGTTATTGGCTAAAGGAAAAAAGGAAAAAAAAAGAGGATAAAGTGATTATTATTTAAAGGAGAAGAAAAGGATAAATTTAATCGTTAACGGCAAAACGCTTTATAACGCTTTAATCAGGTTTGCTAGCTATACCTAGTTACGCTATTGCTTTATTATTTCTCTTTATCAATAACTACAAAGAGTTACCAACCGTTAAAGGGAAATTAGCAATTATGATTGGGTTAAAGCAAGTTTGCCCCTGATCAGATCTATTATAATTACGGCAAGCAAGGCAGTCGCTATTATAATTATTATTTTACGGAAAGAATGCAAAAGTCAGATCTAGCTTAAAAGGAAAATTTCTCTTTTTATTTACTAATATTTAAATTTACTCTTTTATATATATCTACCTCTATATTTTACTTTTTTTATCATTTTCAATCCCTCACTTACACCCATTATTATCAATAATAATAATATTATTAATAATAATAATAATCTCAATTTTCTTACTATTATCTAAATATTCTCCTTTTCTTTCCTTTCCAACCTTCCCTTCTTTGATTAAATAATATAGCTAATCGCCGGATAAATACCCCTTTTCGAAATACTCCTTCTCCTTTTTTATATAGCTCTCCTATTACGAAAGCCTTTTTTCCCGAGGATATCTATATATACGGCTATATTCCTCGGGGCTTTGCCCGACCGTCCTCTGCCTTTCCTTTTTAATATATTTTTAATTTTTCCGAAATTCGGGAATAAATAAGGAATGCTGCCTTTATAGCTAATAAGGATATATTGGGTTCGGATAATATAAAGGATTTTGATTACGAAGAAGCTATAATGCGAATAATTACGAAGGCTTTTTTTAAGGAAATTTTAAAATAAGCTAGTAATTTTTTTTAAATTAATAGCTCTTTTTAAATTAGGTTTTTTTATTCCGATTAAAGCTCCTGCGAACCTTTTTTTTCTATACCTTTAAGGTTCGGGCCTGGGCAAGCCGTTTTATATAAAATCTACCCTCCGTTGCCATTACTTATACTTAATATTGATTAGGTTATGCCTTCGATAAAAGCTAGCTTTATTGGCTATTTTAACTTTCGTACCCGGCCGGCCGATTATCTTCGAAAACGTTCTTTAAACCTTTTCCGCCGATTCGATATTAGGCTTAGCCGGCTAATACCTATTAGCTAGAGGGCTAAAAGTTATTTTTAGCTTTAATTTGTCCGTATAGAAGGTATAATAGTAATTTATACCGGGATTATATTTTTTGAATTATTTAATATACGAAAATTTGGTTTTTTTGGCGCTTTTAGATTTAACGAGAGGTTTGATTATACGCGATATCATTAAAGCGGATAGGGCTTTATTAGGCCTATATTTGGATTAGATATCGCTTAAATTCTTTTTAATGCTTTGTATTTTATCGATATCTGCTTAATTTTCGTTAGAGATATAATTACAAGTAAGCATATTCCTTTCCTTTTATATCTTTTCTTGATAATCGCTTAGTTTTATTATAAAAATTAAAGGAAAGGCCGTATTTTGGGAATATTTATTGCTTTTTATATAGGCAATCTTTATAATATTGAAATAGCGATTAGCAAAGGAGAATTTATATTTAACTTCGATATAGTTAATCTGGTTAATTGGCAGCTTATGGATTTGCTCGAAAACGGGGTCTTAGCATTACACCAAGGCCTTTTCGATTTAGATAAGGAAAAAAAATCGAATTCTCGGATCTAAATAGCTTATAATAATTTATACGTTCGTTAGATTACTTTCATTATTTACTAGCAATAATATTTCAAAATGCTAATTTATAATAAGGAAATAAGGATGGCCGATTTAATAGACTTTGCCTTCGGAGAAAGAGAAAAGGAAATAAAGATTTTGGAAAGCATTTTAGACCGTTATATAAAGCTTAGGTTTAATCGGAGGGGTAGCTTAAAATAGGTCGAAACGACTAAATAAATTAATAATGCGAGCTGTGGTTTTTATATAATTAATAACCTAAGGTTTTTTTTCCGGGAGCTTGATTTAAATGAAATATAATATAACGATTAAACCCGGAGCATTATATGCTTAAGAGTTTTTAATACGAAGGCGAAGAAGCAAATTAATATAAAAAGGATATTTCGGGGGATCCGATTAAAGTTTAGAAAATTTAATACCTTTTTTTATAAGTTTTGGAAAAATTAAATTAATCGGGATATATTTTTTCGGATATTCGTTCTTTAAAGCCCGGAGGAAAGCTTTATAAATTAAAAAAAAAAGTTTAAAGATAAAAGCTTTACTTATAAATAACTCAAACCTAAAAATTATAAATTAAATAGCCGTTATTATCTTATTCGTAAAAAGGATATAAATTTAAAGCAATTTATCTATAAAGAAGAGCCCTAAAAAGAGAAAAATGCTAATTTGAATAAAGATTCGGATAAAATTGTTCTAATAAATATATCTTCTTCGGCATATTCGTTAATCAAACTAAATCCTTTTAGGCTTATATAATTCCGACGACGAATTAGCACTATTAAACCTAATAAGCCTATTATTCGGCCTTTAATCAATACTACCGCAAATAAAGATTATATTACGCTTCTGCCTTATTATACCTTTAACTTTTAAAATTAAAAGAAATTATTAAATACCTCCGTTATATATAAACCTACCTAAAAAAAATAAAAAAGAAAAAAAGGTTAAAAGGGCGGCTAAAAAGGTTATATAAAAAGGGGAATAAGTTATAGATAGATAAAAAGTGAATTTAGTTCGAGATTCTTCGGTAGAGGCTTTGAATCTCGAAAGGTAATATATATTAAGGCAAAATATAAAGGGAATATTTAAGGGGTAAAGATAAAATATCTTAGGCCCTGATTAGGGTAAGATCACGGGTATAAAGTAATCAAGATAATGATTTTCTTTTTGGGCTTTAGTTTTAATTTTAGTATCTACTTTTTTTCCTTTCGTTTTATATAATCTGATTTTAATGCCCCCAATTTTGATCAGAACGTGACCATTCTAAATTACGACTTTTGTATGCTTTTGAGCTCGTATATACCCCGATTCCGATTCTTCCTACCGGCTTCAGCAGCGCCGTTAAGTCAGACGTCAATAACGTCTTTTGGCGAGTCCATTGCGTGAGCCCTACTGGCCATGCTCTGGTTCAACGGTTAAAAAACCGGCATTTTTTTTAAAAAAAAAAGTATTGACGAAAATTTATACCGCGAATATATAATGCTTAAGATCGATAACTGAATACGGATAACGAGGGTTCGAAAATGTAAAATTATTTTCATATAAAACAATACATTAAATTACAAAATTGCCGGCATTATCGCTAATTTTTATATTCGTTATATTATGATTTTCGAATAGCCTTTGGGCTTGCTAATCTTTAACCCAATCGAATCGAGATAGAATAAGATAAAGAATTATATTCAATATTATTATAGCGAGGTTAAAAAACCATTTATAAATTAAGTATATTAATAGATATACAAAGCTTAAGAAATTATTATGAAAAAATATCTCGAGGATTTAATCGCAATAGTATTATAGCGTATATAAAATATAATCGATATTGATGGGCTATATATTAAATAGTAGAATTAATATATTTGTGGCCGTTGAAAATATCCAGAAATCAGACCTTTGCCACAATAAATAATCTCTATTACAGACCCTAGTAAGGTGGCTGGCGGTACCCACAGCATTTGGCCAGAGGGGAAATAACTACCCATCCTACCACAGTAGGTACAAAATGGTGGGGCATAAAGCCACGATCGATTTCTTACTTTCCCTTGCTCTTGGCCATGAGCCACGCGTTCTTCCCCAACATACCGCGGGTCCTGTGTTTTAAATCCTTCGCAAACATCACGAGTCGACAGTCACCGTAGTGGCTTGGTCCCGTCA
Source organism: Ophiognomonia clavigignenti-juglandacearum (assembly GCA_003671545.1). NCBI lineage: Eukaryota > Fungi > Ascomycota > Sordariomycetes > Diaporthales > Gnomoniaceae > Ophiognomonia > Ophiognomonia clavigignenti-juglandacearum. The sequence continues at coordinate 32,052 of PYFS01003124.1, read as the reverse complement.
CTACAGTTAGCACTGTAATAAAGTGGCTCACCGGAATCACCGCCTCTTTATGTTAAGTGCCCAGAGCACTGCTGACGTAAATGCTCGCTTCGGGGGACCCATTCGTATCCCGTACTCATACCTCCCTAGAGGCCAAGACCGTATGCATTGTCGTACACGCGGAGTTTGAGGGGACATCAGCTTCTGGCATAATGCTGTCGCCGTCGCAGTGTTGTATGCGTCACATTTTCAGATCTTGTGATGTCTGACAAGGGAGGGAATTACTAACTAATTGTGGAACAGTAGCAGTTGAGGATGGAGTACTGGAACATCCCCACAGCCGGCCACAGGGGTCCGTAATCACAGCCCGCTGGCCACCTATTACTCTTTCTTGTGATTACATCCTCTCTGCTCTAATACAGCCATTACAGTACGCTGGCCTAATTCGGCTAACTCCACCTACTTAATCGGGTATAGCGCCCTATTTTGATTATACGCATCCAAAAAAACTTCTATTTAATTGTATAATATTAATTTCTTTTCGTAATAACGATTATTTCTAATATATTTTTAACCTAAATCTATTCTACTATACCTCTAATCTTTATCGGCGCGAAACACCGTAAGTTAAATGACTTTGAAGACTATTTCACTTATTCAAAAACCTTTTTACCGAAAATATTATTTAAATATATCACCGATAATTCTAAAGCTATAATTCAATTAAAAATAATGCTAAAAACGCCTATCTTATAGGTTATATTATTTACACTATAGCTAAAAGCTATAGTATTATAATGCTTTTTGGCTTTAATTAAATTAAATTATTTTAATCTTTTATCCGTTTTATAATTAATCTTTTCGCCGAAATAAATTATTTATTCGCTTTCGCGATTTTTATAACCGGCCTTTTTTTATATTATTTTATAATTTATATACATATACGCCGTAATAATTAAATTATATTTATTTTACATTCCTTTATACGCCGACGTTACCACAACTTAGTTATTTTAAATATATTAACAATATTTAAAAATAAAATCTAAAATATCGTTAATATTATATAATAAATGAATTTTATCTTTAACAGCTTTAAAGATTATATACGGCATTATTTAATTAATATCCTTTTCGAAATATCTAATTTAATAAAGTTTTATTAAAATATAATTAATATTAGCGCGCTTCGTTATAAAACAAAAAGTCTTATAGCTATTCTTATACTTTATATTCAAACGCGAATATAAAGGAAATTATCTAAAATTAATATTATTTATATTAGTAATATATATATTTTAGATCTAATTATCTATTAATTCGCTAATATATATTAATAATTACTTTTTAACTAGATATTAATAATAATATATATAGAACTTATCGATTATTTGCCGACTTTCCTTATTTCGCCTATTATTTCTATATACTTTATAATTCCTAGGGTTTATAGCTAATAGTAAAAAATACTATTTTATTTACTTTATTTAAAAGCTATTTTAAAAAAAAATATTTATATATCATTAAGTTTTTTTCGTTATATTATTTTGAATATAGCAAACTTCGTAATTATTCAATGCTATATTACTGTAAATATATAAATCTTCGTCGTTATTATAAAGAAAAGAATATAATATAATGCCGTTAATTCTATTATTAATAATAAAACCGCCTTACTTAGGTACGCTAACGATAATGAAATCCTACGATTCTTTATATTAACTTATAAATTATTGGTATAATAAATATAGATATATATATTAAAAAGAAAAGTATCGATATTATTAATAAATTTTTATAACGGTGTATAACTATATATAAAAAATTCTATAGCTTATCACTAATGCTTAAAGAATTTAAAATTAATTAAATAAATATCTATAAAATATTTTTCGTTAAATGAAAATTAAATTATTATAAATGTAACTTAAAATTATAAATTAATATAATAACGTTGATTTTAATAGATTAATAAATATATTTAAAAAGTATTTTGAAAAATAGAGTATAAACAACGTACGTTTTGGACTTTACGATATTTTAAAATTGCGAATTCTCACTACAGAAAGGCGTAAAGCAATTATAAAATATTTCGAATCTATAATTATATTAAAATTACATATTATTATAGCCGACTAATACCTTTAATACATTGGATGTTTAAAGGCGTTATTCGGCTTTATTAGTAATTCTTTTACCGATTTAACGCTAGCAATAAATCGTTAGCGCAGATTAACTATTTATAATTATAAATTAATATAAATCGCTATATACATCTGTAATATTATTATTAATTTTATATTTAACGAAGAAAGCTCCTCCGCTCTCGAATTCTTTATAATCAAATTATATATTAAAATATACCCCGAACGCTTTAATTTTATTATTTTCATCTTTATAAATTCGTAGATATTTAATAAACTTGCTATTATTTACATAGCGTTCTCGATGATGATTATGTAAGAGATTATTAAGAAAGAAGCGTTTTTCTAAATCAAAATAGATTTATTAATAATAAAGCAATAGAAAATTAATTTAACGGCTATAATAACGCTGTTAATAGATATAAATCTAAGCTTCAACTTAAATTGAAATATATTATAAAAAATCTAAAACTACCAAAAATTATCGCTAATAGCAATCCTTATATTTTGATATCATTTAACCTCTATTATATATACTATATTTATAGGCATATATTTATATAGTAGGATATAGTCCGACCCGAAAATATACTAATAATCAGCTCTAAATTATTGGAAATATAGATCCGTAACTGGTAATTATGGGCGTTTTCTTATTACTCTTAGTATCGGTAATTACGGTAATTACCTTTTAGCGCAACTGCCATTACGGACCGCTGGCCGGCCATCTTGATATTTGCATGGTTGTTATCTCTTCTGTGCTTGGCACGGTTTTCACGTTTGACACACGACGGGGCAAAGCCGCAAGTGGGGCCGTGAAGAAAATACAGTGTCCGAGGAACGTTTGAGAACGGCGCAGAAGGATTTCTGCTCGCTGCCCAGTCTATCGTTCCAAAGATCGCTATGGCTGATGGGGTGTACTTGCTGAAGGATGGGATCGCGGTCGATGCGAGCTTTTAGTGCACTCTGACATTTCCTAGCATTAATGCACCGAATTACCTGCATCGCTTGATAGGCCTAGACCCACAATAACTATTAGCATCACCCGCTATCCAGGAGATAGGGGTTTTCTGCTTAGCGACATGGAAGCGAGGGGTCCTGCGATCTGGATATCTGATATTGCTTCAATGTGCTTACTTCCCAAGCTGGTGTCCCTGCCATCTGCCATCTACCATCTGCCATCTGCCATCTGCCATCTCGAGTAGGGCAGAGTACAGATGGATGTGCCAGGCTTTAAGTGGATAGATGCTGCTCTGCCGCCTTGGTAGCTGATCAGGACAAATTTAGAGCTTGGCATACCTAGGTACTGGATGCAGGCAAAGTGAGAGTGCTTTAAAATTAGCACAGACAGAACTTCAGGATCGACGCCAGGTATGTCAGTAGATCGCCTGAGACACACTCGCGGGCTGGGATGTCATTTCCAGGCCACGCGTCCAACTGTCACGAATCACAGCTTTTCGGCCTGCCAAGTAGTAGCTACCATCCCGTCATTTTTAAAGGAGAGATTGTATTGACTCCGTCTGCTTAAACCTTGGAGTTTTGGACAAGTCGCTTATTTGTCTTGGTATTGTGGCTTCAAAATATTGTACAAAGTATGGTGTTTCGGGTGCACTAAACCGGGAAGTGGGTCTCTTCCAAGACCACTCAGCCTATGGCCATTCCGAATGAACTTTATGATTATAGCAGCGGCTTACGACGACGAGCTCCAACCATGTTGGTCAACCGTATTGGTGGCGATGGTCATGACAGATGTTTGGAAGAGTATCGACGTACAGCGCACTGCGTACCCACATACATGTACACGTATATCCATACCTCCCCTATCGGTGGTCCGTGACGAGGTTAAAACAAGGTTAAATAAGCGTGGTTCCGAGATGGGCTACACGGCCTTTCTGATCTGCATGTTTCGAGAGGGATGGACCGTGAAGTGTTGAAATGGGGGGTCATGTTTGGGATCTTGCTCCACAAATGAAGTGTGCTGTGGCTTTTACTTATCCACTTCCCGTCATCAGGGGGATGTGGAGGTGAAAGTTGTCTGAACCGGGTGGCTGGGTGGGTATGGGACGGCATGAAGGACAGATGAGATGACCCAGAATAACGTGCTTGGCGCCGCACATTTGCTGCAGATGTCAACTTCTTACCACATGCGCACGCACAACATGTCCGATTGGGAATGCCCCTCCGAAGACCCAGTCGGAGATGTGTCTGCAAGGGCCCAGCATGCGTCGCCGGAATATAGTGTGAAGAACGTGAAGTGAGCATACAAGGCTGTTTCGATACTGCCGTGCTCAAGCGCTTAGCGAGTTGAAGCCAGCCTCATGGGAGCCCTGTGGAAAAGGGAAACAGAAGTGGAGAATGGTTTCTATTGCAGCGTATTTTGCGCAAGAGGTACATATGAACCATTGCCGTAGAGACCTTTGCGATTATAATATGCATCTCGTTCACCAGCTTCCAAAGACGTTGACGACATTTGATCTTTTTGTCAGTGGTTCTCGAGTGCTTTCATCAAACTTCAAGAAGGACTCCTTCTCCTCTCCCGGCGTTGATCGCTAGACTAGATTCCCATCGATCAATCATTCTTCATTGCTTCCAGGTTATCGTTCGTTATTCAGATACCCCTTTACACAACAACATGTCAGAAGCATTCTGCCCCGTCGGTGGTATGTCTGCCCGAGGCCGGTGTCCGGCCAGTGGCAGGAGTTCGCAATCGAGTACGCGTGCCGCAAGCCGCGTAGGTCCTCGTGGATGTTCCTTCTCCGGGTACGCGCAGCCGGGCGACATCCATGCTGCTTTCGATATACCCAGAGGCGTCGATGCCGAGGAGTGGTTAAGGTTACGGTCAGTTCCACTTAGCTCAGCACCCAACTTAGAACTTGGACTTTGCTCTAACCGAGCCTTACCCTGACAGAGACCGGAAGGCAATCAACGATTTACTTTTTGACAAGGCGTCATCAGCAAGGGAACTCAACAAAGTCAGCAATATCGACACACTACCACCGAGTGAACAAGACGTTCTGGCAGCTGCCCTAGGCGCCCCGGCCCGGCAGGTGATCATTAGGGCAGAGGGCGTGGGTCCATCTTCGGGATGGAAGGACGGGTTTCTCACAGCTGAGTATGGCTTCGTACCACCAGACTCAATGGACTCAGCCGTGGCTGCCCTGGCCAACTCGCCGGGCCGCATCTGGTCAGACCTCGCCGAACGCATGCCAGGATGCGTGGCACGAGGCCGAGTGAGGGAGTCGGTCGCCGCTTTGCCCATCGTGGAGGGCACCGAGGATGTCATCCCCGACTCCGCCTTGTGGGCAGCTCTCGTCTGCCTGGCGATGCTGTGCTCCATCTGTCGGTACGAGGACAAGCACGACGGTCACGAAGGAGTCACCCTCAAGAAGCAAAAGTCGCTCAAGGTCGAGCTGAGTGACGACGTCGTGGAGGAGGTCAAGGGCCTCCCAAGGAGTATTGGACTGCCATTCTTCCAGATCGCGAAGCGTATGGGCCGTCCAATCCCGCATCTCACCTTTGTCGACCAGTCATCCTACAACATGAAGATTCGCGACCACAGCTCGGTACAGCCTTACGTCGGCCGTTTCGACAACATGGATATGCGCTGGCCCATGTTCGGTGACCAGGCGGAAATTGCATTCCTCAAGGGTGTCGCCGATACCTCTGCCAGTTTCCAGCATGGCCCTGATGCTATCGCAGCTTGTCAAGAGTGCGTTATGAACCGCGACAATGAGGGTCTCTTGAGGGAAATGGTCCGGCTCAAGGAGATTCTGGAGCGAATGCCCAACGCTTTTCACACTATCAACCCAAATCCGATGAGCGGAGAGAATTACGTTGCCGCTCCCATGTGGGTGAGTTACGAATCCTCCCTTTCCTTTGAGCTTCCACTCACACCTTCCCGCTTCCAATACGACAATAAGACACTGACAATGCTTGTCTCTCTCTATCTAGGTCCGGTGGGCAAAGTTCAGTGCACCACTGTCCAAGAGATGCCCAGCCTCTAGTGGTCTTCAGTTCCCTCCCTATCTTCTCATGGACGCTTTCCTGGGCCGGAAGAAGTATGACTCATTCCTCGGAATAGAGGGCATTCATCTCAGAGCATGGCAGCCATCCAACCTGCGAGCTTTCATCGCCGCAGTTGAGAGCTTTTATTCGGTTCCCGACTATGTCATGAAGTCTGGTGACCCAAGACTCATGGGTGTGCTTGACGGGATCGTCGAGGCATACGCCGGCGAGAGAGGCTTCATGGGCGTCCACAGGTACAAGGTCTTCGGCATTCTCGAAGTCGCAGGCAAGACAGGACGCACTGAGACTAACGGCGCCTCTGGTGCGGCTGACGCTGGCAGGCCATGGGAAGAAACGCACAAACAGTTCTCTGAGGCCATGAAAGAACGACTCGAGCCCTACCGCGCTGACATACCTGTGGAGCCCCATGAGATGCGAGGAACTTTCGAAGAGTGCCGCTACAAGTCGAGCCTTCTCTACCGGTCATTTGTCGATAACGACCCGAAGCGCGGAACGGCCATGGTCACTCTAGATATTCGCGATACCGGAATCACCTTCCAGCCAGGAGACAGGCTTGCGGTCATGCCCCTTAACACGTGGGAGGAGTGTGCCAAAGTGGCAGCATCTCTTGGCCTGGACAGCATGTTGAATTTCCAAGTGCCGACCAACAAGTCTTGGGCTCGTTTCGCTGAGCATGTTGGCTCTGTTGCCAGAAGTCCTACAGGCCCGCTCACCGTCCGCGATATCCTGAGGAGAGGCCACCTTGCGCCCCTGACCCAGGACGTCGTTGTCAAAATTCACTCGATGCTTAGAGCCTCTTCGAACACTGTGTTGCAAGTGATGGCAACCAACGAGTGGCCAGTCCGGGGCACACTAGGCGACCTTCTTCAGTCCGCGGTCCTCGACACCCCAGCGGCGATATGGGACTCAGCATTCCGCCTTGAGGACCTTTCTTGGCTGTGCGAACTCATTACGATCGAGGTGCCGCGTACCTACTCCATTTCCAACTACCCTGACGAGCTGTTGCCTAGCACTATCGACCTGACCGTCTCTCGCTCTGAGTGGGAACTGTGCTCTACGTTCGCCGGCGACTCCAAGGTCTCCAGAGCAGGCGTCAGCAGCGCTTTCCTGAATCCCGTTGTGGGCTCGACCGAAGAGCTGATCCCAGTTGAGGAAGACGTTCTCATCGGTGTATCTAGGCCGGTGGCTTTCCAGCTTCCATTGAGCGGTACCGCACCCTGCGCCTTCTTCGCGGGAGGATCGGGCATTGCGCCCATGAGAAGCATGTGGCAGGCTCGTGTGGGCCAGGCCGTCGGCCGCAACATTCTGTATCTTGGTGTTCAGAATCGCGACAAGTTCTGCTACGAGGACGAGCTGCGGGAGAACATTCGGGATGGCTCGATGGAGGTCCACGTTGCTTTCTCCAGAGATTCTCGAGGTCTTGTCATGCAAGGCCGCGACTTGGTGGAGAGACAAATACAACCTCGCTACATTGACACCCTCATCATCGAGCAGGGCGACACCATCTGCGACCTGGTCATGAGCAAGAAGTACGGTGGTCTCGGCGGTCACCTCTACGTCTGCGGATCGGTGGCAGTCTTTGAGTCGGTCATGTCGGGCATTCGGAAAGCCTTGTACAAGTACCGCACCTCGACCATGGAATCCTCTGAAGCCCTCATCAACACGGCTTTCGCTGAGCGTCGAATCATGATCGATGTGTTCATGACGCCCAAGCCTCTTCCTTGCAACCTGCCGACAATTCCGCTGTCCCAACTTGCTTTTTGTACTGGAGACAAGCCAGGCTCAAGATTGTGGATCGGTGTCCACGGCAAGGCGTACGATGTCACCGACTTCTGCTCGATGCATCCTGGAGGCACTCTCATTGTCCGATCGAACGCTGGAGTGGACTGCAGCAAGTCTTTCGACAACCTCGCCCACACCACCAATCCAGAGGTCTCCTCATTGCTCACAAAGTACTTTGTCGGCCACCTCACTCCCAAGCCAGATTTTCACGGAGAAGAGGACTTGGACATGCTGTATGACCTTTGGTCGTCATATCTCCGCTCGACCGTCGAGACTCTGGTGGCCCACCAGCTTGAGATGAACGCTATGCTGTCCAACGAAGCCAGGGCCGCGGATCCGACCCTCGCCATCGACCCTTCAGACTGGTGGTACCAGGGCCCGCTGCTCAACATCAAGGGCGTGCGGTCCTTCTACCAGTACCAGTCCCGACTGCTGCAGACCGGTTTCAGCGCCCTGTTCGGCCCCAAGTTCCAGGAACTGGTTCTAAAGTTGTCCTTCAGCCTTGCGAACAACGCAAACTCGGGATCCAACACTAGTCTACCTGACGTGCTTGGTGTGATTGCCCGCGCCAAAACTTCCGAGGACGCAATCAGGACCAGCAAGGAAGTCGCCGGTGTCGGTGAGTTTGTGGGCAACGCTGAAGAGGCTCGGTTCAACGAGAAGGGAATCATCAACTACGCCACCAAGTCCGTTGAGCTGGACCTTGGTCTGCTCGAGGACATCCGGACCGAGGCATGCGCCGGAATGGACGCCTTCGACGCGCTGATGGGCCTCGAGGCCGCCGAGGGCGAGGGCCCTGCCGCCAGGGTCTCCACCCTCGCGAGCTTCCTGATGCAGCTGCTCGAGCGCATGGCCAAACGACTCGAGATCTTCTATGCGAATCTGGGCCGTCACTCTCTATACCAGCCCACCCTCGAGGCCAACCCAGCCCGCACCCGCTGGCGCCTCGTCCGCCAGCGCATCCGCGACGGCTCGTTCTTCCTCCTCACCCGCAGCTTAAGCATGGGCGTCGTCGCCACCTCCGCAGCAGCTACCAACTTCCAAATCAACATCGACTTTGACCGAGTGATGACGCAGGTCCGCGCCGGTCTGCCCCCGCAGCAGCAGCAACACGGCGGAGCTTCTTCTTCGCAGGTCAAGATGATGACGCTCAACGAGATTCACACGGCGCGCACCCAGGCGCCGCTCAACGGCACGAGCGCCTTCGAGTCGCACGAGAACAGTACCGCGATGCGCCGTATGAGCAGCTTCATCGACAAGAACATGCGGTCCATCCGGCGCCTGTCCAAAATGCCGGCCAACTTCCCGCCGCTCGTCGACACCTCGGTCGGCAATAACAACATGCGCGGCGTAAGGGGGCTGAGCGTCCGCGGCAGCGACGGCAGAGATAATGGGCCTACGCCGCCCCAGAGCCGGGAGTCGAGTGCGGACAGTCGCGGTCGTGGAGGGAAGGGTGGTGGTGGTGGTGGCGGGATGCTGAACTTGCCGCCGTCGCCGCCGATGGACGGGACGGCGGCTATTTCGGCGATGATGGGCAAGTTTCATGTGCGGAAGAGGAGCGTGAGCTCTACGCTGACGAGTCCCTTGGGAATGGACATGCACGCGAGGGGGTTCTCGAGGTCGGGGGCTACGAGTCCTGCGACCAGCCAGATGCCTGCTATGATGAGGTCGAGAGCGTCTTCTGTGCATAGTGTTCACCGGGCAGGTTCTTTAAAGGCGTTTAAGTTGACGGAGAGGTTGGCGTCACAGGCTGAGGAGAAAATTGCGCCGACATTCTGAGTTGTTAAAATAGGGAGAAGGCGACTGGACTGTTTTCCCCAGAAGAGGTTGAGGTGTTTTGGATGGAATACGTCTACTATTTGTTGGAAAGAAGGCAGCTTTGCTATTTTATGCTCGAGTCCACATCTCTCTTCATCTTCACTGCTCGCCATATACTCTTCTTTCCAAGGCTTCATTGCATCGCCATCAGCGGGTGGTTCTAGGTCCGCTTCGCTCAACTCCGAAGTCCCCAAGCCCTCGAACCACTCCAGCCCCCTCGACGGGGACTTGTAGACCTGCGCAGCTGTAGGCACACGCAAACCGTCTCTGGCCACGTGATTCATGGCTCTGAGGATGTGGCCTCATTAGAGCCCCTTATGAGGGCAATGCCAGCAGTAGCTCATTCAGCAGCAACAGCCGCCGTACGTGCAGGTGTGCATCCACCTTTGGAATAGCCGTACCTTCGGAATGGTTTCCATGCTACAACCGAATTATTTCACACACTTGCAGCCTTATAACCAAAATGGCAATACATAGATAAAACATAATGAATGAATTAATTCTACCTGTGAAACAAAGCTCTAAGTGACGTTTATATAATATAAATATTAGAAATTAAGAATTTCTAATTTCTAATAAATATTTAACTTTATCAATAAATCTATATATTATTTTAAGCCGGAAAATAGAATTCTTTATATTATTTATCAGCTAGCTATAATTGAAGAACGTTATTGAAAAGATATATAATTGGATAAAGAGATTTTTTAATTACGGAAAATAACCTTTTTCTGAAATATTGCATTAGCTAAGTATAGCATTTATATCGCCTTTTTATATTATATAAAAGTAGCAAGGTGCTTAATAAGGATAGTGCCTATATATAGGCTTCTTACTAACTTTAGTTAGTATTTTGCATATTTAAACTTCAGTTTTTTACTAGAGGATTGATTTTTTTCTCTTTCTTTAACAACCTCTTATTTATGATTGATAATACTAGATAATTTGATGCGCTCTCTACTATCTCTCCTTTAATGACGTTATAATTGTAAATAATCTCTGGTTACAGCTTAAGAAAGTTATTTAATAAATCGAATTATAAATACTAACCGTATATATACGCACACCGATTACGACCAAAGTCCTTTAATGTTAAGGGTTTTCGAACTAAAAAAAAGCTAAACCCGTTCAAAATAGAACTAAGAAGCCCTATTGGCAATTATATATTTCAAAAATAATAACATTGTCTTAAAGAAAACCTGCTTTAATTGAAAAAGTCTGAATAAAATAATCCTAAAGTATATCCCCGATATCGATTTATATCGCTAATATTTAAATACTCCGAATGATACTAAATCGACTAAGGATATAAATAAATCTTTTGCTATAAATAAAACAACAACGAAATTTTATTCGTCAATAGTTATAATAAAGCAAGTATTATGAATTATTAATATCGTTTTAAAATTATCAAGATAGACGAAGAAATATATTATTAATTTAAATATTATATAAAGGTTTGTATTAATTGCTTGTATTTGTTTTTTCGAAAAGAAAAACTATATCTTGAAATAAGAAAAATAATCTTATTATTTACAGAGTTTTTTAAAAATAGTAAACTTCTTTTAAAGAAACTTCTATTATATTTTTAGCTAGAACAACGGTTTATATTATCTTATATAGAATTTATACTTCTATTTATAAGGTTAATAAGCCGAATATTTAGGTGTTATTAGTTAAGAATAAGAATAAAAGCTAAGGCTTTAAAGATAGTTTTTATTAATTATATCTATATTGATAGTGTTAATAATAAAGGTTTTATCCGATATATATATATATATAAATTAGCTAAGCTATATAATGAATAAAATCTTCTTTATTAAAAGCTAAATATTATAAATATCTAACGGTTTGATTGTAATGTAATTATTTTTTATATAATAGCTTAAGCTACTATTAACTAGACAAAGATTGACTTTTATAACGCTTTATATTTTTAGCTTGTATATGTTAAATTATAATCGAAAAGCTTAATGATTTCGACGATTTTCTATTCAATATATTGGATAAGCCTTATAAGTTTCGACGATCTTTTACCCTTAAATTCTTTTAAATACAAAAAGTTACCCTCGTTATAATAATATAAAATTATTATCGAAAACGGTATTTATCGGTATATAAAACGTTTAAAAATCGATAAAGCTTTTATTTAATATAACGATAAATATAAGAATTCATTTTACTTATGAAATTTAAAAACGCAAGTTAATAAATAAATTAATCGAAAGTGCCGATTATTTTTATATTAATCAAAGCCGATAAATAGTTATAGAAAGCTATATGTTAAATTATACGGGTGAAACTTTAGCTCTATATCTCGGAAATAACTATTCTAACCAAATTAAATTCATGGATGAATGATTTATTTAATATAATAATAAATTCTGAAATATATATAGAAACTATCGGTAGGTTATATCACGTGATTAATATGCATATATATATATTGGGTTGAGTCGATTTTGTTCTTGGTCTATAAAGAGGGAAAAGTGAATGGCAGCTGTAGGGCTACTGTTAATTAAATCTAAGTATAGCCCCGGAGGGCGCTAGTCCCGATTGGGACTAGCATCAGCGTTACAGCCAATTACAGGGCCAGCACATACGCTAAGCCCACTATTACCTAGATTTACCCGATTAAGCAAAGCTAATTAAAAAAATATAAATTTATGCCAGCCCGGCTAAGCTTATATTATAATTCCTATCTTATATTAATTTGCTTTTTATCTATTATGCTTTCTATACATTTATCCTTTTATCCTATCTCATATTTTCTAAAATATCTTTTCCCTTTATTGATCTATTATCTTTTCCATTATCAACGAAGTTAAAGCTTTTAATAAGCGTAACTCCGATTTCGAGCTATTATAAAAAACTATTAATTTATTCGGCGAAGATAATCTTTAGAATAATCTTCAAAATAATCTTCGGGATATTGTTAAAGATAATGCTATTAAGAATAATGATTTTTATTCCGATCTTAAAGATCATATTTTCAATATGCATTTTATTTATCGTATTATTAAAAAACACTCAAAAAAGGCTTTAGATAAAAGGCTTTTTCGCTAAACTATTTCCGTAAAAATGTTCGTAACTATGCTATGTTAATTACTTTTACTACCTTTATTAGCTTTATTAGCATTTTTATTCGTAATAACGGGTTTATTATTCTTGATAAGAAATTTACTATTTATAATATTCTTATTTATAATAGCGGTTTGGTTATTTCTTAATATAGATTTATTATTCGTAATATATCTTTTCGTAATAAAGGTTGTACTAGTAGTAAAAAGGGTTATAATCATTTCCGTTCTTTTAGTAATAGCTTCATAAAAGTCGAGATTAGCTACAATAACGCCGTTTTCTTTTAAATAATATCTAAAATCTAGAATCTTTTTCTAACTTTAATAATAGTAATAACGATAATATATTTTATTTCCCTTTCAAAAAATGTTCGGAGAAGGCTGCTAAATGAAAGGCTATTAGATACAATTAATTTTTTATTAAATAGAGATATATAAGACCTATATCTTATATAAAATTAATAATTTGCTCGGCCTAATTAGATCTTCAAAGCTTACAATATAAAGTAAATCGGTTAGAAAATATTAATGGAATATAAATAAAATATTAGAAAAATGTTATTTTAGAAAATAAAACAGAAAATTAAAAAATAGAGCTATAATAATTGTGTTATAACTTATTAAACAACCAATAATATATCGCAGTAAATATATGTAATATATTATATAAGGCATCTTTGGTGCGTATAAGGCATCTTTGGTGTATATAAGCTTTGTGAGTGTATAATGCTTATGTTATGTATAATGCTTAAGTGCTCGAATAAAGCTTAACTGCCCGCACATGGGTTCTCGCTTTCCACCGAGCTCTGCTATAGTACCCTTGAGCTAAAAAGCTTTTATTTGAAACTTTCCACGCACCAAGATTTCGTCGAAATATGACTAATTGTCAACTTAGCAATAGCGCGGGTGGTCTATCCAAGTATGCGGTACTTGTTAAGTGCCTGTCGGGGAACAGTAACTACCACTGCAGTGGCGATGTTGCTTAAATTGAGTGAAATCATTCCAAAAGACAACATCCTCTTCGCCTGCCAGGAACTGAACATCAGCAATTTTGTGATCATGACCAGTAATGATCATCTGCGTAGGGGGGCCCATGCTGGGCGTAAAATCGTCGTTCGTGCCCAGCAGTGGCTGTGTGGGTAGTGATTAAAATAAAGAATGCAGCCAGGTTCTATTCGCAGCGCAAATTTGTTGTAGATCGCGTCTGGAGTCTCAGGAAAAGGTTTACAGAAACAAGGACGGCGATGAGCGGCGTGAACGGTACTGTAATTGTAAGGGCGTGGCCTTGCCAGCACCAGAACGATCGCGCCCCCGGTGCATGACACCAGGAATCTGAGATTTGACAACGGAATCAGGCTTTGATTATTTCGCAACGAAGATTCTTGCTGATCTAGTGCGTCAAAGAATAGAGCAAGGAAATGTGAGAATTTGGTGACTTTTGACGAACTGAGAGCCTCTGGCATAGGTGGGACGAAAAGTACTCTCAGGTATAGAGTACATGCAATCTTGTTGAAAATTGAACATGGAAAAAAGCAAAGACTCGTGATCGATGTCATATTGTGGTCATGTTGAGCTTGTGTTTACCGAACAACGGCATTAGGCTGGTGATTAACGAGACGGCGGAAGTTGGTATGCGAACCGACTTGTTAGTACTGAGTAGCGTATAGACCTAAAGTGGGACCTTTTGTCGACTTTTTCATCGAAGAATGATATTCTGACCCAAATGGCCGCTGTAATCCTCGAGTGCTATGAGAAAGAAAGGTCTATTGCGGATAAATTAGAATGTCAATTATGTGGCAAATGAAGGAGGGAACAGATGTCGTTGACGACAAGGATAGCCCCAACTCTCAGAAGAGGGTATCCCTGTCGGCGGACTTCGCTCTGACTGGGGTAGACCTTGTGGGTGACGGGACCTGCACTGCTCTGGAGTCTGGAGCTGGAAAATCAACCTCGGAAACGATGTCTGTGACGATACATATGTATCCGTACTTCTTCTGCTCAAATAATACAAGCAGCAAAACTTCACACATCTCTGCAGCTCTACTCCTTAGCTTTTTTAATCCAACTTTTATGCTTCACCCAATGTCCTACTCATAGCTCTCTGTTTGGTGCTTTCTACATAGTTTCTCCACGCCGCTAAATCCCCCGCCATGGACGACTTCGATAACGACCACGAGTCCAGCTCCGACGAGCACGAGCAGCAAGAGCAGGATGACGCCCAAGCACTAGAAGACGCCGAGGCCAGAGAAGAGGAGGACGACGACGAGTTTAACGAGGACGACGACGACCAAGATGACGACGGCGATAACGATGCCGACGACCAAGACGGCGATCTAGGCCCAGACCCCGACCACGAACAAGACCAAGACCACCCCGATGACGACCCCTCCACCCGCGTCGACTCACCCTCAAGCCACCAATGCGCCTCCTCCTCCACAATCCAGTCCCCCTCCACGCCCAAGTTTCGCCCGCGCGTCCGTCCCGAAGCCCTCACTGCGCGCCTCTACGACATCGTCCCGACCATGGCCGCCCCCCAAGCGACATCCATCAACGCTATGGCCATCACGCCCGACCTGCGGTACTGGATGACGGGTGGCTCGGACGGCTACGTGCGCAAGTACGACGGGCCGGGCACTATCAACGGGCGGCAGCTGCTGACCGTCGCCCAGCGCCATCCCTTTGTCGATAGCGTCGTCAAGGCTGGTATTCTGATGGGCTACTGGGAGAACCTCGAGCCGCCCGCGGATAAGGCCCGTGCACAGGTGCCGTCTGATGATAAGGTTCGCAGTCCTGTGTACGCGCTGGCGGTGCACAAGGACGCGTTGTGGAGTATGGCGGGGCTGGAGTCGGGCGGAATCAATATTCACAGTGTGCGCCACGACGAGGGCAAGGTCATATACAATATGCCGGTGAGGTCTGTCGATCGCGATGGGCATAATAATGCTGTGAGCGTGCTGCAGCTCACGCCGGATGAGCAGAATGTCCTCAGCGGTAGCTGGGACAAGCGTATACTTGACTGGGACCTGAATAAGGGTGTGGTTGCAGCCAAGTTTGAAGGTAGTGGCGGTCAAATATCTGCAATTGAGATGCGGCCTCTGAGCGGTGCGCCCATACCTGCCGAGGCGGCGGAGGAGCCGACTTGGGGTCAATCCACCATCACTAGCAGCAGCGGTCCGAAGGGATTCTTTGACGACGGGCGAGATGGTGATATGTTTGCCGCGTCGGTGCCAGCTGCAGAAGCTGTGGGCGATGGACCGGCGGCATCAGATAATGAGTCGTTGTTCGGTAGTCCTGGAGGCTCACTGTTCGGCGAAGGCCAGATGGGCGGAGGCGGAAACGCATTTGGCGGGGACGACGACAACGAGTTCTCCCACGCCATGCTGGAGCCTTTGGAAGATGCGCCTGGGGAGAGTTTAGGCGATACTGCCATGCCCGATGCACCGCCACCAGAATCAACCATACCAGTAAAGCCAGAAGCGGAAGCGCAATCATCCCAACCCTCTCAGCAACAACCCAATGACCCAACACAACATCCTTCATCCGACCGCCCAGCCTCCTCCCACATTACCACCAGCCGAACCCAGCAACAACCCCAACCCACCACCGCCGGCGCCGGCCCCAGCTCTCCCACGGTAGTCTTCAACCCACCCCCCGCCCTCGCCCAAGACCCCTCGCAAACCTCCCCCACCACCTTCCTCTCCGCCTCCATCGACGGGCCCCTGCGCCTCTGGGACCGGCGCCAGCCCAACCCGATCGCGCGCATCTCGACCCGCCCCGGCGTGCCGCCCTGGTGCATGGGCGCGTGCTGGTCGCCCTCGGGCTCGCACATCTACGCCGGCCGCCGCAACGGCACCGTCGAGGAGTTCTCAGTCCACCACGCCCGCGGCGGCTATCCGGGGTGGCAGCCCGAGCGCGCGCTGCGCTTCCCGCAGGGGTCCGGCGCCGTCAGCGCCGTACGCGCGATGCCGAATGGGCGGCATCTCGTATGCGCCAGCCATGATATCTTAAGGTTGTATGATCTGCAGGCCGGCGCGGCGTTTAAGCATGGGAACGTGCCGTTTTTGATCATTCCCGGCCCGCCGCGGGCGGGTGTTATAAGTCAGCTGTATGTGGATCCCAGCGCGAGGTTCATGATCACGGCGGCGGGGACGAGAGGTTGGGAGGGAAGTTCGACGGAAACGATTATCGGGTACGAGATTGGATGTGTCAATGATGGGGAGGATACCAAGGCTTAGGAAACATTTGTATGGGGTTCAAGTCCTGTGATAAAGGCTTGGACGATGGTAGGAATGGGGCTGAGAGTTGGTCTTTGATGAGGGAATGAATATGGGAAGGATCAGAGAGTTGTATCAGATGCGCCTTTTGACGCGTCATAACAGTGGCCTCTTTCTGCGACGATGGGAAGGGTTTGTTTTGTTAGAGGCGCTTTTTGAGGACCAGATGGTATTCTGCGAGTCATTTGGCGTCCTTAGCCTACAGCTTACACTCAGATGATACACTTTCATCATATTCAGGCGCAGAGATGGCCGGCTGGGCGACCTTGTTCCTTCAACTCATTGCACATTGCAAGGCCCCACACATATTGACGATCCTTAGTGCTCTTGCGCGGACAAGATTCTTGTCAGTCTAGCGTGAGATGTCTTACAACGGGGAAAAATATGCGGGTCAGAGCTTGCATGATTCAGTCATGAAATGCAGCCCTTATTCAGAGCAGAATTAGGTCTATTTGTGTAGACCTGAGAGGTAGCTTCAAGCATATAGTGCTAACCACAAAGTCTGACAAGGGGCATGCATGGATTTTGGTCATGCATAACTTTATTTCTCTGTTCTCTATACCATTAATGTCCCAAGTAGTGCCTCCTCAGCTACAAAGTGAGAGCACCAGGCCACCTTGGCGGAAGTCTAAAATGTAGAAAGTCCTGCCACCAATAGAGAAAAGATCTGAAAAAGCCCTTCAATCCTCCTATTTCAATATTGATGAGCGCAGATGTGACACTCTAGTCATAAGACAGTCCCTGTCTCTCAAGTCGCTGGAGAAAGTTCTGCATTTTTTGACTGCCTGGACTTAAGGGCCTGGTAGGTGACTTGGTTGGGGAATGCTGAGGTTGTTTGCCACGTGTGGCATTTCTGTGTGGCTTGTCCTCTCTAGCTGTTGATACGCGGATGAGCTGACCATAAGGGGAGAACTGAGCTCTGATCTCTGAGCCTAGAGGTTGCGACCGTCTGGTAGGACCTTTAGGACTGGGAGACTCTTCCCGCACAGGAGACAGCATAGCCTTAGCCTTCCAATACATGTGCTCATCGGACGAAAGCTTGCCCGCGTTGTGTTCCTTGTGCCCGGGCAGTGCCGTATGTGGCACACGCGCCACGTTGGTCGAGATCTCACCCAAAGGTGGCACAATCGTGGTATCAGAAACAGTATCCGAGGGAGCATGTTCCGCCGAGATGTCGGAAACATCCAGGGACGGTCGGAAGTTCTCCGAGTTCGAGTTCGAGTTCGACAAAGAGGGACGGTGGTCCTAATCCACCCGCTCTGCGCTCGCGGTGCTCCGATCACGCCACAAACCGTAGTCTTCATCGCAGTTCTTCCACATCCGAATCGTGCCGTCTTCGGAGCCAGTGGCGTATAGCTTGCCGTCAGGCGAGAACTGAATGCACCATATGGGGCCGTGGTGGCCCTTCATGACATCAATCTCCTTGCCCTCCCAGTCGTAAATGTGGGCCCAGGTGCCAGGGTCTTCACCAACGACGAACTTGCGACCCTTCAAATCCAGACCAACACTCGCCACGCCGTGCTCGAGCTGAAAGCGCTTCAGTTCCTGAGGCTTCTCGTCGGTGGTGAAGAAGTAGACAGTCTTGCCTGCAGCAACACAAAGCACAGGGCGACCCTCATTGATGTCGGTTGCCTCACTATAATGGGGATCCAGGAAAGCTAGCTCGCAGGACTTGATCTCGTGCTCAAAGACTTGCTCCTTGAAGGCTGAGCGTGCGTCGACATTGTGCCAGCGCAGGGTCTTACCGGCAGCGGTGACAAGAACAGTGTCGTTGGTCCAGATAATGGACTTGATGGTATCGGTGTGGTCTTCTCCGATTATGAAAGCGCGCTGATGTGGAACTGTGAGAGTAACGCCGCCGGTGCCGTTGTCCTGTGAGTTAACATCTTCAAGCTTCATGTAGTCCTCCTGCTTCATGCCCCAGATGCGCAGAATCTTCTCGTGGCCTCCGGTAGCGACAATGTCGCTGTTATTGGGAGGAAATGCGACGGCGCGGGCAACGTGATCGTGCTGGAGGATGAGCTGCAGCTCACCACTATGGGCATCCCAGATTTTGACGGAAAAGTCGGCGGAGGCAGAGGCAGCGATGGCGTTGTCAGGACTGAGCTTTGCCTGCCAGGTGGCGCCTTTGTGACCGATGAATGTACCGATCCAGTCGCCACTCTTGCCGTGACGAAGCATGGGGTTGCCATCTGTTTGCACCGTTGTCAGCGCATCCCGCATCATGAGGGTGGGCGCGATCAGTCGAGGACCGAGCGGAACGTACCCTTGCAGGCTGAAATGATGAAGTACTCTCCATCACGCTCTAGGCTTGAGAAACTCAGGTGGGGCACAGGTCGAGAGTGACCATG
Source organism: Ophiognomonia clavigignenti-juglandacearum (assembly GCA_003671545.1). NCBI lineage: Eukaryota > Fungi > Ascomycota > Sordariomycetes > Diaporthales > Gnomoniaceae > Ophiognomonia > Ophiognomonia clavigignenti-juglandacearum. The sequence continues at coordinate 12,598 of PYFS01003124.1, read as the reverse complement.
GCAGGTCAGGGGAAGGTATTGGCGGGGCTCAATGTTGGCCATGGCGAACTGGTTGAAGAAGCTGTTGGTGTGGTGAGTTTGTCCTGGTAAGTGGTTGAAGTTGAGGGTGACTTGCAGCAAATCTTGCCTGTTCAAGTGATGTAATTTGATGCTCAACAGGCCAAGTGGGGTATCAAAAAAGGGAAGAGAAGCTGGTCTGATGGAATGTAAAAGCCTAAGTGTTGTTATGTCCTTGTTTGCAGCAAAGGTGCACTGCACTGTCTGCTAATTAGGGGCTGGAGAAGTTGGGGCTAATGCCAGAAAAGATCAAGAAAAGGAAAGTAAAGACTGTTGTGAGCAAAGAAAGAAGGAGCTGCTCTATCAAAGGCAAACGTGATGCAACAGGGTCGAGGCAAGCTACAGCACGAGAACCAAGAAGGACGGTATAATGTGGTGATCGCAGAGTATCTTCTTTTGGGCATGGGAGTTGTGTTGGTTGTCAAAGGTTCGTATGCTGGTGTGTGTTGGTACAGCACTTTCTCAAAAACGAGACACTGGAGACAGGAATGAGACGTTGGTGGCGCTTTGTTTGTGGGTGAGGGCGGAAGAGGTGATGAGGGGATGTTGTGGTGAATAAGAAAAGGTGGGATAGTCATGTCGCAACACGACACGAGAATCGTCAGTGTTGAAGAAAGAGGGATCCGGCCTGGACCCCTGTCATTGTAGGGAGCTCCTTCAGTGGCCAGCCGCAGCTCCCGCCAAAAGCTCTGATAAGATAAGCATCCACGCCACAAATGATATAGGGCCAGGGATACTAGCTCAATAGTGGTGAAGTGACTTGGGTACTTAGCACAATATACAGAAACACATGTCCTCTAGCAAACACTGCTCTAGCACAATCTGAAATGAGTTTGGTTCTTGCTGAATAATAGGTACGGCGCAATACATACAAGTACCTAGGTACTGTGCTAGGTATTCTGGTGCCTTCCACTGGGGTATGGAGCCCCTGCCGAAGCGAGAGCCCTGGGACACAGGGGTCCTGCCCGCTTAGGCAACCCCGCGATGACCTCAGCAGTGGCCCTTCAGCTGCCGCACCCTGGAGCTGAGCTTAGCAATAGTATAACCCCGTTTCCTGTCACAACATTTCTCGCCAAGGAGAACTTCGCCATCTGCCTCTGTGTCTCCAGTGATATTGTCTCAAGCCAAAGCCTCTTAGACGGGCTGTCAAATCGGCAACTGCATTACTTTGCGCGCAATTTCCTCCCGAGAACAACGAGGCCAAACTGCCTATACGCCCGACCGACGTCTCGGACTCTACCACCCGACGCCATGGAGTACAAGCTCTCTGCCCAGTTGCAGGGCCACCAGTCTGATGTAGGTCTACCTGATCCCGCTTCTTTCAGCATGCTCCGCTGAAACAGAAGCCCCTCTCTCTCTATACTAATCAATTTCAGGTTCGCGATGTCGTCTTTCCCAAACCAAATACCGTCATTTCCGTCTCTCGCGACAACACCGTCCGCACCTGGCACAGCTCCTCCAAACCTCCAGCCTTCGAAGGCACTATCGTGACCAAGGGCTCCGAATTTATCAACTCTGTCGCATACCTGCCCCCGAGCAGCGAGTTCCCCGATGGCCTACTCGTCTCCGGCGGCAAGGACACAATAATCGAAGTCAAGAAACCACTGTCAACCCCTGCTGACAACGCAGAGCGTCTCCTCATCGGACACGCCCACAATATTTGCTCACTCGATGTCTCCCCGAAGGGTCTGTACGTCGTTTCAGGAAGCTGGGATAAGCAAGCCATTGTATGGAAGGTCGGCAAGTGGGAGCCAGAATTGCTCTTGGAGGGCCATGATGGAGCTGTATGGGGTGTACTTGCCCTGGACGAGACCACGGTCGTAACTGGTTCTGCTGACGAGAAAATCAATATTTACGACCTCAAGGCCAGTTCTGGCGACCGCATACGACCTCGATCGACCATACATACTTCCAATGTTGTTCGCGCGGTGGCCAAGGTCCCACAAGGCCACCCTAGTGGTGCGGATATCGCCAGTGCACACAATGACGGCGTCATCCGACTTTGGGCCCTCAATGGCTCGTCTATGGGCGAGCTCCATGGCCACGACTCTTTCGTGTATAGCCTCACAGCACTTCCGACAGGCGAACTGGTCAGCTCTGGCGAGGATCGGTCTATACGGATATGGAAGGGCTTCGAGTGTGTGCAAACCATCACTGTTCCCGCCATATCAGTGTGGTCGGTGGCCGTCTGTAAAGAGACTGGTGACATCGTGGCAGGATCAAGTGATGGCGTTGCGCGCATATTCACAAGGCATGACGAGAGTGTGGCGGATGCAGAAACCATAGCCCTTTTCGACGATGCTGTCAAAGCCTCCGCGATACCTCAACAACAGATGGACAATTTCAACAAGGAGACGTTGCCTGGTCCCGAATACTTGACCGCAAGATCTGGCACCAAAGAGGGCCAGGTCCAGATGATCAAAGAGAGCAATGGTTCTGTGACTGCACACCAGTGGTCTCAAGGTAACGTTCTGGTCCATGACATTTGAAATTGGACTGCGTGCTAACGCAATATTGCAGCACAACAACAATGGATCAACGTTGGAACTGTGGTCGATGCTGTAGGAAGCAGTGGAAAGAAGGTGGCTTACCTGGGCAAGTCCTACGACTATGTCTTTGACGTCGACATTGAAGATGGCAAGCCTCCTTTGAAGCTGCCTTACAACCTTTCTCAAAACCCATACGATGCTGCTACAAAGTTCCTTGGCGACAACGAGCTTCCATTGAGCTACCTTGACAATGTCGCAAACTTCATCACACACAATACTCAAGGTGCCACCATCGGAACAGACGCAGGCCCGGCTGTGGATGAGTTCGGAACAGGGCGATACCAGCCTGGTCAGGGTTCCTCATCACAACCGCTAGCCGTTCCGAAAGTTTTGCCTTTGGAAGGATATTTGACACTTGCTACTGCCAAGTTCGAGCCTGTTGTTAAGAAGATCATGTCGGTCAGCGCGACAATGGTCTCTGCTGGGCGAAAAGATCATGCACTCAATCCATCAGAAGAAGCAACTCTGAGAGATTTGACCCACAACCTAGGGAAGTATATTGTCTCAGTACCAGGCATTGTGCCCGGCACCGGTGCTGCCAACTCGAAGACTTTCCCCATTGCGGAAGAAGACCTTCTGCTGGTGCTCAAACTAATAAGCCAATGGCCCGATAACGACCGCCTCCCAGGTCTGGACCTTCTCCGGTGTCTTGCCACCTCACCCGCAGTGGCTGCTGTCCGTGACCCCGGCGGTAACACCCTCATCGACATTGCCCTTCAAGCCGCGTTCCACCCCACGACGGCAGGTGCCAAAATCAGCGAGAACTGCGCTATGATGGTCTTCCGCGTTGTAGCCAACCTGTTTGCTTCAACTGAAGGTCGAGCCGTCGCGCTCGCGCAAGCCAACAAGGTAGTCGACTACATGGAAGCGCTCGTCGGCGCTAGCAACACCGCCTTCCAGGGACCCGTTGGCTTCCCAGGCAATCGAAACGTATTGACAGCTGTGACAACTGCCGCGGTCAACTACGCGGTGCTCGCTTATCTTGCATCCAGGGAGAAGGCCACGGTGGACAGCGAGGTGTCGCCCGAGGTGCTTGGGGGTTTGATGGCTAATGTATTGTGCAAGATAGTCAAGGAGCAGAGCGATTCCGAGGTTACGTACCGTGCACTGGCGGCTTTGGGTACGTTGGCGGCGGCCGGGTTTGGCGAGACTATGAAGAGCTTTGGCGCGGATGACGCAGTCAAGGCTGCGAAGGGAGACAAAACTTCTGAGGAGAGGGTGAGGAAAATTGCGGGTGAGGTTTTGGCGCTGTTGCACTAGTTTCAGTAGCTATTTGGAGACTTTGGAGGGCGGAGAGCGGCGGACGAGACCATCCGCATGGATTTTTCAGACGAGGAATAGAAAAGCCGGAGACACTACGTATGTGAGAACAACCGAATTTTACTGGACAGGGCGGTGTTTTACATGAGCCTGTACGTTACAAGGACGGACGAAGATCATTACAGAGGCAGCCATCATCACAAAATGAGTTTGTTGTAAATCTCTCTTCATAGTTACACCTATCGTCCACATCTGTCGTCGTCATCTGCCCCCTTAGTTGGTCTCCTCGCAGTGGAAGACGTATCCCGAGGGAGGTAATCTCGCATGATTGAATGTATGATTTAGAGTCTATTTCATTTCGATTGGGTGATGCCATTCGCTTCGTTTGGGCAGGTCGAGAAGAGTTGCCCAAGTGTTCGTTGCTGATGATAAATGCGGACCGGCTCGCTTTCCTCCGGATCATTGTTACCACATGTAAGCACGGAATCCATATCTATACCAAGCAAGGCTCGCAAATATTTGTCAAAATCATGGCACTGGTGGTAATCATGTGTCAACTTTGACCAGACAGGCAGGCCCGTGGTACTTGGGCTACTGTCCCTTAGCGTGCGCTGGTCAGTGGGACACTCCGTGAAGCTCACGATGCATCGCTGGTGTTTTTGTTGTGAGGGTAGCTCAATGACATTAGGCCTCACTGCCTTCACCCCAAAGATCAGCTGGAGAGCCGGCCGCTGGGAGCTCTCAAAGTGGACTGCACAGGCGACTTCTGCCAGTGTATTCATTGTGTCGAGCTTGGCCAGATGCTTGCTGACTGCCAGGCGACTTTGATGGGCAAGCACAATCCATTACCTGGCCCTTCAGCTTCAGTTCGTGTCAGTAATGGACTTGTGACCCAACCTCGACTCTGCCTCTCATTGCAAGGTAATGGACAAGGCTTTCTGGACCTGGACTTCGTGGGAACACATACCCGGAGAAGCATATTTTATCTCTGCTAGCTTCCGTCCGGTATTGTCAACGATTCCAGCACAAGGATCCCTCCGTTGCACAAACGCCAGCCGGGGGAAAGATTTGGAAGACTCCGAAGTAGAATAATGGATTAAGTTTGTGCATTCTGGTCTAATGATAGGAGGAGACCCTGCATACCACACACCTTTGTGCCGTGTTAGTCCGTGAGCATTCCCAGATTGTCAAAAAATCCTCAACGTATTCCCTATTCGGGAAAAGAGAAAAAGAGTCAAAGGCCCATTCGAGCCGAGATATCATCCATGACGCCGCCGAACGCCCACAATCCATACCACTGGTATATATACACACAATATTCCGCCGCCCCCTTCCCAAAAGCTCCTCGTCCTGTCTTTACATCGCCAGTAAGACAACGCCCATCAGCGCCGGTATAAAGCCCAGGCAGGTCCACCACGACAGCTGCGCGCGATGCTTGTTGAAGTACCAGAAGCGGGTGACGATCTCGGCGGCGGCGCCAGAGGTGACGTTCGGGTCGGCGTTGGACTCGCGCGTGACGATGGTGTATACGTCGGCGAAGCCCATGTCGTTGCTGTTGAAGCAGTTGCTGGAGTTGACCTCGGGGATGCGCGAGTCGCCGGGTTCGGCGAAGGTTATGTCGACACACTGTTGTCGCTTGAGTTTAGTCCCTTTCCTTTTTTTGCTTCTTGTTCCCCTCATCTCCCTTCAAGGGGAATAGAACAGTAGGGTAGAGCAACATACCGAGAATAACGAGGCACCATGCTTTGCAATTTCCACCACCTGGATCGTCGCGTTGTCGCCAGCCTTGACACTGGCGTTGGCCGGAAGCGGGACCTCGGGGAGGCAGATAGTGCCTGGATAGGGGTTGGCGGAGGGCCCGATGATCTGGAAGGGCGGGACCATAGGGTTGCTCATGTTCTGGGGCCCGCCGCCGGGCCCGTCAATGCCGTAGCCCAGGTTGATGTACATGAAGGCCGTTTGGTGGCCCTGGAACCAGCCGGGTTGCAGCGCGACGGCGCCGCCTGTTGTTGGCCAGAAGGTCCGGTTGCCGAGCGGTTTGTGGCCGCCGCCTGGATGGGGTTAGTAACTTGTCGCCGGATGGGAAGAGTGGCTGTGGTGATGTGTGGGTTCAGAGAGTGTTGTCTCAGAACAGACTAGGGCAGGTGGGCGGCACAGTAATGTTTAGAGGCCCGAGGCAATCCCGGATTGCAGACTAGAGAACGACTTACATGGATACATCCATTGCATGCCATAAGGAAATGTGTCATTCGTAATGAGGTTGTCGCCTCTCCATCCTGGGTATGTGATGATGGAGTGTGCGGCGGAGAGAGGTGCGCCGCTGAGCAGCGCTAGTAATGGTGAGGCAAGCATCGTGAGATTTTTGTGTGGGTGAGAGGCGCAGACGCTGGTGTGCGTGGGTAAAGACCGCAGCGGCCGAAAATCAGGTCGTCGTCCACAATCTGGAATCGGATGTTGGTTGACCTTGGTCTTGCCTTCTAGAATCCTCCTTGGCTCCTACACACTTTCTTCCTCAAATTTGGAGCGTGTTTCAGTAGCTGTCGGGTGAGTGGTGTGGCTCGTCGTTGTTCGTGAGGAGTGAGCGTGCTCTCGAAGCGAATAGTAGGATGCAGTATCTAGAGCAATGCAAAGCCTCCTGTGATATCTTTTGCAACGACAGAGTTTGACTCTGGATATATCGAATATATTGATGTGGACCAAAGCGAACACAGGATGACAGAAAATAGAGAGGAAAAGAAAAGCGGCGGCAGACGAGATAATATCGATCCCGGATAGCTCACCTGGACCCTACCTTTCGCACAAAATGCTGTCGTGGGCCCCGTCGATCCGGACAATTGCGAGGGGAAAGCAGCCTGCAGCAAGCGATTCTAGACGTCCACAAAGGTGGTACTAACCGCCGAGAGGTGTGACTGCAGGGTGGTGAGGCGTGAGATGAAAATGCTCAAGTGGGAGAGGAGAGCCGTGGGGGAAGGGTCGACCTCCAGCCAATTACGTGTTGTAGGCCACCATTTACCGCTTGCCGCCGCACATGCAGCCCATCCATGGATGGCCTGGGGCCCTGCTGGCATTGGCCAATGGACGAGCAGAAGCGCCGGCGGGGGCAAGCATTTCCATGTGGTCGGGCTCGTCGGTACTGGTCCACTTGGATGGGAGGGAGGGCCAGCCGCCAAGGTGCGTGCACATGCTTCGTGGTTCACATCATCACCAGCAGCAGCCTCTGCAGAGAGGATGACAATGACACTGTGACCGGAGCCGTGGCACCGTTTCTGGTGAAGCTGTGCTGTTTGGTGATTAATGAAGCATCTTCGCAAGTCCATCACGCTCGGCGACAAGACCATTTGTACCTTGCAAAGATGCTTGCTTCGCTTCCTCTCGAGACCGGCAAACGGCAGCTAAAGTGCGGATGCGGGGCAAACCAGTTGGCGATGGCGATTAAGCGCCGACCTTCTGCACTTCGCGGAACGTATTGGCACGTCCCCCGATCATCTGCAGCATTGATCCCAGCTCTTCCAAGGTTGTCGCAAAGCTTGCTGCCACTGGTCCACAAGCACAGCGGCAGGTGGGGGCTATTTTTGGCTTGGCAACGAAGCTGGTTGTCTGCGAAAGCGCGGCTGAGTAAGCACTAGTTGTGTCGAAAGTTCGTGACAGAAACAGTACATTTTTCGATGTGCCGGTACGCAAAGCTTTCAATGTAAGCTGACGAGTGGCAAAGATAGTGCACGTCGATGGCAAGTATTCCAGATGGTCATCATTGCCCGAGTCCTGAACGGGGTACAGGTGCGGGTGATGCAGGGAAAGGACGCGGCAGCATGATGACTACGCCAGTCAGCACCCAATGTTGCCGAAACGGCGCCGACCACCTTTTCTCTCCTCAATTTTGCCCATAATACACACATTTCACCATGGCCAACGCCGGCGAGACCTCAGGAGAAGGCGAGTGGACGCGCATCGTACGAAAAGGCAATCGAAATAACATCAAGCTGTCTTCTTGCCGCCCCTCCACAGGAGCAGCCCCCCCAGCCGCAGGTCCCGCCGAGAACTTCCTCCCCAACGCCGCGCCCAAATTCACCCTCGCCGACATTCAAGCCGAGCACGACAAGGTCCGCTCAAAATGGCGCGCGAGCCCGTCTCATACCCGACTATGCTCGTTGGTCACATCCAAAGCTGGTTCGTCCAATGTGGGGGTTCAGCGGGCGGTGTGCTTGGGCTTGGGCGCGTTTGATCCAGAGATTGGGTGGTGGGTTGCGCGGCGGCGGTCGCATGTGCAGTTGGCTGCGTTCTTGAGTATGGTTGAGGCTTTGGGTGAGTGGGCACTTCATAATGGAAGCCATGGGGTGGCACTTGACTGTTTTCTTTGCACCAGGACTCTCGAGCTAACTGGCGCTTTGGGGGGCACAGAAGAGGCAATCGGCGAGAAGATTGAGTGCTTCTACCAGGAGCCCCGCTTCGCACAGCCCGACAAAGACTTCATCATTGGTCTAGGCGGCACTGTAGTTGAGTCACCTGCTGCGTACGACCTGGTCAACGACAAGACCCTGGTCTTCGGCGTGCACTTGTACCGGGACATCTGGGCCGCCGCGCTTGAGAAAAGCCTGCCTGCCATCTTCGTGGGAACCGGATGGGAAGTCTGGGATGGCACCGGAGCGGGAGCGAGCCGCGACTTTAATCACATCCGTGAGATGGACCAGGCCGAGAGCTTCGACTTGTTTGCTTTCCCGCAGGATGAGGATGACCCAGGTGCGTTCTCCAGTACGTGTATTTACTGGAGGGAACTACCAGAGTCGACAAGGGATGGGACGGAGGAGCGTGAGAGGGCTGTTGCTTCTCTTCATTTTGAGTCTGAGAATATAATCCAGAAAGAGGGAGAGAAGATCTCTTGACATTATCACGATCCCGTCAGCCATTTGCCTTGGAGCCTGCACCTCTGCAGGACGAGAACTGCCCCCGAGCCTTTGTACATGGGGAGCACGCCATGAAAGAACTATTCCCAGCGGGTTGTCTCGACGTCTGTTTATAGAATCTCCCGTCCTCCTCTCGTGCTCATGTTGCGTTGGTGGGTCGATAGTGGCAAGCAGGATCAGCGAATTGAACAAGGTAAGCACATCTCGAATTTCGTGACATCGTATTTCATCTGAGGTACAGATCGCTAACGCGCTCCAGCGCTTCCCGAATGGCTGTCAGAACCACGACTAATAACAAGAGCAACGCCCCTGGAAGTCTGCGAGTAATTGAAATTCCTTTGGACAGCACTAGAATTCTCCAGCAAATGAAAACCTTGTTCCCCTCAAGGCTCAACGCTCACTCACAACAGCCTCAAACCTCATCCATCGAAACCTTCACCTCGCCTCACTTCCATACCACGTGATCGGCGTATGGTCCTACAATAACTCACCGAATCCGCTCCCGGCAAGTGATCAAGCTGGGCAAAGTTCATTATCTGGCACCCACTCGGCGCAGCCCCGGGTCGCTGGAAGACGCCCCACTTGAGAAAGGTACCCTGCGTGCCGTTGGCCAAGGATTCGGTGCACGCAAACCACCACTACGAGGACGATGTCATAGCCTAGATGAGCGCCCCTAGATGAAGGAACAGAAGTGAATCGTGACCACAATATATTTTGCGCAGGAGAAAGCGAGACAACTGCGCATATTTATGTACCATCTTCTTCTACCTCGAACTCAAAACCTGAATAAACATTGAATTTTTCTTTACCCGCATATTAACTGTAACGCTATATAACAATCCGAGATATAATATATATAAACCGTAATTATCAGCGGGAATTATTCTGCTATTAGAGAAATCTAAGATAATAGAAATATTGTATCTTAAATCTATAATGATTATACTAATATAAATTGGAAATATATATTATTAACGAATTTTAATATTTATCTAATTCCCTTTTCTTCGCTTTTCTATTTTTATATAGATTTTATTTCATATATATACTATATATCCCGTTATATTTATAAATTTATTTATTTTATAATTTATAGCGATAATTTTTACGATAAAGGTATTTATATATGATATATTAATATATATAATATTTTATATATCTTTTCAATACATAAATCGGTCGGTAGTTTATACTACGTGAATAACACGAGTAATAAATATATTAGGTTTGGGTTAATTCTATTATTGTAGTGGCTATAAAGATAGTAAGTGATAGCTATAGAAGCTGCTGTTAATTAAATCTAAATGCGGCCCCGAAGGGCATTAGTCCTGATTGGGATCAGCATCGGCGTTATAATTAATAATAAGGCTAGCGTATTCGCTAGGCCTATTGCTATTTAGATTGCTCGATTAGATAAAGCTAATTAAAAAGATATAAATCTTTATAAGCCCGGTTAGATTTATATTATAAATCCTATATTAATTTCTTTCCTAAGCTTAGATAAGCGCTATATATATAATCAGCATTTAGTATATATATATACCAGTTTTTCATTAGATTTAGTATTAATTAGTATTAATTGCTTTAGAATTATCTAATCTTCTAATTCCCTTTAATTCTTCTATATCTCTCTTTTTAATCCTTATTTGAGCGGATATTCATATAGTGAGTTTATTCATTAATTGGAATTATTTAAATATACTATTTAATATAACTTTCGTACATATAGCTATTATATTATTGCCGCTATAGATTTAATAGATCTTTATATTTTCCTTTTTTTATATATTTATTTTAGCGCTATTACGTTTGTTATCGAATACTTCTTAGATATAATGCCCAATTTCACTAAATATTTATATAGATTGAAGGAATTTATATAGATTATTAACGGTATAAAAGGGAAGTTAAGGCGGTTTATAATATAACGTAAAGTCGTTAGTATATAGATAGCGATATCGAAGCTATTTACCGCTTTATATATCTTTCCAGCGAATATTAAGCGAATTATATATTGAGCTTTATAAGATTAATATATAACGGAGTTGCCGCGAATCGTAAATTCCGTATTTATATATATTTCGTTTATTGAAATTAATATATGGCCCATTTGATTAGAGAAATCTTTACTATTGGCAGAAGAATCATTAAACAATAATATCAATTTAGCTTTACCGAAATTAAGAGGGATATAGCGTAGGCCGCGATCTAGACAATCTATTTATTATTAAAAGCGGTTGTTTAAAGCTTTTTAAGCTTTTTTATTTAGATTTATATATCAAGCCGTTATAATTTTATTAAAAACGGCTTTTAGTTAGTAGAGAGAAATTAGATTAGCGTTATAAATGCGTTAGATTAAGTATTATATAGCGCGGTTATCGGCTTTAATATTGATAAGGGCTAGTTTTTCGCTTTATTGCTTTTAATGTATAACAATATCTTCGCCGTTAAATAGGATGTAAGCGCTATTAAATTCGAAAGGCGTTATAGCGTTCAAGGTAACTATAATTTTCACCTTAAATTCAATATTCCTCAATTTTATTTCTTTTTTCGTTGCAGATATAGAAGTAAATATATAGAAGATATCGTTAATTTGCATTATATAAAAGCTAAATTTTTAATTCTATTACGATATAAATAAGCACGGATTATATATAGAGGTTTCTATTATAAGCTAGGTAATGTGAGAATTAGAATATATATAATATTAATAAATATTAGATTTGGAGATACCGTAAAATAGAAATGAATAAATTAAAACAATGCTTGTTAGCAATTTAGCGCATATTTCTTTAAAAGAAAGCAAAATGATTATATAACGTAATTCTTATTTCATTTAAATATATATTTATATAAGGTTGCAGATCTAAGTTAATAGGCTTTTTTAAAAAGGGTAGGAATTAGGGCGAGGATGAGATATTAGTTTATATATTGAATAATCGGATATTATATTAAGATCTCTATTTTGCCATTGTCGCTATAGTTTAAAATATTCAGGCGTAATGTTTTATAGAGTTTAGCTTTTTAGCATTTAATTTAATAGATGTAATATATTTTAAAGATATAGTAATCGCTATATTTGATTTTATTACAAATTTTAAAGCGGAAGACTTTTACGCTAATTCAAATTCATTATTTCGGCATTATTAGATTTTTACAGAAAGCATTAAATATAATAATTATATCGTCGGTATATAATTTAATTATTAGCTCGATTTTCCTTTTCAGGAAAAGTAAATATGTATTAATTATATATCCTCTTTTTCTATATCGTTATCGATATCTTCGGTAAAAACCTAAAAATCTTTTATTAATCTTTTGATATTTTCCGTGAAAATTTGAATATCTTCTTATAATAATATTATATATTTCTTTTTTTAAAGCTTTTAAGCGCTTTCTATAAGTGCATATTATAAAAATTCACAGTTACGTAATCAAGATGATTACATAATCAGATATATATATAAACTATAACAAATACTATAATGTAAAAATAACGATAAAATATAAAAACATTAGCTGAGATATAATAAAAGAGATTATCTATCAAAGCATATCTAAATTGATAATAAGGCACACCCCTAGTTTCTCGCACTGTGTATCCACTTTTAAGGATATTCCCAAAATTTATATGATATCCCTAAACTCCATTTTTAGAAATATTACTAAAAACTTTTATATCTTAAGGCTCTACTTTTAGGGATGTTATTAAAATCGATTTTTCGAATTTCACGACTTTCACGAATTTCACGACTTTCACGAATTTCACGAATTTCACGAATTTCACGAATTTCACGAATTTCACGAATTTCACGAATTTCACGAATTTCA